>BQNB010008584.1:0-32500 GCA_026074375.1 Tanacetum coccineum | reverse complement strand
TACGCCACATTGAAACTAAGTGTTCCCTCTATTTTAGCCCTAGGTCATCCTAAATCCAAACCTCTAACCCGAAACCTTAATGAACCGGAAAACCTTAAATAAGCTCGAACAAGTTTCTAACCAAGCTATCCACCCTCTACCTTGAACACCACCTTGCCCTAGAAACTTTTGTAACCACCCATGAGCCTAAGTATTAAGACCTACAACACCTCACCACCTCCTTGTAAGCTACTTGTCACCTTGCACCCCAAGTTGAACCTTCTTGTCACCACCTTGGAAAACTGAACCCACCTCACCTCCACACACCTTGCTAAGCTATCCTCCTAGATCCTAATAGTCATCCTAGCTATCCTTTGGCCACTACTCCACTCAACTTGGCCACCACTCCATATAACTTGGCCACCACTTCTTCCTTTACCCTATATATACCGATTTCCTGCACAATTCGTAATTCACCATTCCAAATCCTCAAAACTACCTTATAAACTATGCTCTTAGCATGTCTAGAAGAAGTAGGTAGATGAAGCTAAAGTAGAGCCATATAAGAAAAGAAAAATTAGGTCCTTGATTCATTCTCTAAAGATTTCGGGAACATATCACCCATTTTGACCCATTTCACATTCTTTCTCATTTGTTGTTGTACTAGTTAAAAGTTTTCTAACGCGTTTAAATAGCTCTTGTTTGTTTAAGATCAGTATACACTTTGTTTAAACATATGATCAAACAAAACCATGTTGAAAACTCCTAAACCCTAATCAAACCTTAAGTGACCCGTTTTTTGAAAACCTCTAATCTATTCGAAACCCTAAATAAGCTAGCTTGGGCTTATTCTTATCATAATAAGCTCCCATGTACTTTTATAATCACTTGGAATAAGCCTCTTAAACCCTAAGCACACCGATTGATTTTTAAACAACGTGCTTTAAAAAACTAAAACCTTTTCGTAAAACTAATAAGCTAAAACCATAAGCTGATTTTATAAGTATTCTAATAAGCTAACTTACCCATTTTTAACATTAAAACTTAATCTAAAGCCTAACCTATCGGGTTATTGTTTCTAACCAAAACGTGCCCATTTGGAATTTTTAAGCCATAAGCTTCCCTTTTCATAAGCTTACCAAGTTATTAAAAACTTACTTATAATTAGCTTATAGTAATATGTAGAAGCTGTATATGTTAATTGTTTTTTAGACAAAAATACAAAGATTATGAATTTTGGACTTAAAATGCGAAACGTTTCATGCAAAGGGTATATATTGTAAATTTTGAAATTATTAAACTTTCAGGCCAAAAATGTAATTATTCTAAAATTAAACTATAGGGGTTTATTTTGCCATATTTTAAAGTTAAGGGTTTAAATGTTTAAAGATATATATAAAGGGATTAATTTGTAAAAATTTACTTATACCAAGGGATATATTGTCATTTTTGGAATTTTGAGGGTATAAAATGTAATATATTTATATTAATTATATAAATATATTTAAATATTATAGGACTTGATTTTATTAAAGTCCGACATATTTGTCGTTATCATTCGTTGATCGAACACTATAAAATAATTATGTTATGTATTTAACATAATTTATCATCTACTAGCTTTTGAAGAAACATAAAAAGATAAAACCTTATCATTTAATCTATAACGTATCACGTTACCAGGGAGTTTCATGTGAGGTGATTTCATTTGGGTAGACGTTTTGACGAGTTGCTGGATTTACAATTTAAAGTGTCCTAGCTCCTCAAACGTTTACTACATGACCTCTGGATTATGATAGCCCGAACAGTGATACGATGTTTTCACAAGTTAATAAACCAAATTAATATTTACATTAAACTTTATGAAATAAAGTTTGAAAAATAAAATAATCGAACTAAGACTTGACATATTACCTCAGTTTGCACGACGAGGCAGTTTATTTCCATTTGTGTCATTTTTGACATCAATCAAACTACCTTATCAAAGTGAGTTTGTAGTCCCACCTTTACATGTTTTCTAAATCCCATGGCGAGATACATGCTATAAACTATGAATACAAGTATTTTTGACTGTATGCTATTCTGATATATTATTGCCTAAGTACCTCCATTTGCCATAAGGACCCACTATCATGAACCGTTAATTACTTGTAACCGAACATACTGGTTGAGTAAGCGTGCATGCCGTGAATAGATCTATTGGGACTGAACTTCCCCGTCCGGGTAGATAACAACGCACTACCATACCGACGCATTTCATTTGAGAAACTTTAGGTGTTTGGCAAAGCACCTGCTTAGGGCAATAACTTGTGAATATCTTAAGGTTTCGGTGTCATGAGCTTAGTGTAATAATATAATGTTGTTTACCATGATAATTGTATTCGTTTCAATTATTACTATTACATTGACTTGTATTCAACTATTACATTTCAAACACTGTGAATTTCACTCAACCGTTGTGTTGACCCTTTTAGCATGTTTATCTCAGGTAATTGAGTAAACTATGGCACGAAGTGGCATGGACTTAAAGGCGTTCAAACTTGTTATCATTCAAACTCTACGTTTTCATATGTACTTTGGGACCTCTTTTGTAAAACTCTGATATATTATTGAATGATAACTAAATTTTCCAAAACGTCTCTTTTGAGTCGTTTTCTATGATTATGACTGTTGATTCATGAAGTAATACCCCAAATTAGCTTCCACTGCTATATGTCAAATAAGGGGGTGTTACAGATTGGTATCAAGAGCCGCGGTTATAGAGAACAAGGTTAAAACCTAAACTATAAATACTTTTTCCATCCAAGAAAGTCTCCTGTGCTACTACATTTCCTGAATAGTATGTAAAGATACATAACTATTATATAAATAACTTATGTTATTTTCTATTGGGTTGTTACAGAATTATGTCTACATCCACCCACCCTATTATCGTCCCATCTGATTATGATGTTAATGATGCTTTTTCCTCTACACACTCTCCTGACTATACCCCGGCTTCACCGGACTATTTCCCAGCCTCACCAGGAAACACTTCTTCTGACTCTTTAGAGGATTTATATAAGAATCTTTTGGCCTCACTAGCCATCTCACCCTTCCATGATGATCCGTATATGAAGGTCATGCAAACATATAATGCTACTAGTAATGAATCACCTATTCCACCACCATAAGCTCCTATTGCTCCACCAACTGTTTTGCCTCCATCTCTAGTGTTACCACTATCACCAATGTTTGATCCCCGAGATTTCTTTCTTTCCGAGGAGATTTTGCCACCTCAGAAACGAGCCCGTTTCCTATCATCCTCCTCTGATTTCTCTACCCCACCTCAAGTATTTGAGATTGGAGAAAGTCACTACAAGAAAAAGGGGTATTTGAGAGGGGCGAAAACCATGCCAAATACTCAAAAACCCGTGCCAAATATTATTTGGCACGGCTTTGGCATAGTTTTGGCTTCGTCCTAAATATGAGGGTGCCAAATACATTTGGGTCGGGTTTAAGTGGTGCCAAATAGTAGTTGGGACGGGCTTTGGGACGGTGTTGATTTTTTGTGCCATGAGTTAAGTATTTGGAACGGTTGGTAATCTACCGTTTCAATTATGCATTTGGCACACTTTTATGTCGTGCCAAATGCTTATTTGGTACAATCTCATCTATCGTGCCTAAAGTGTTTGGCATGGTTTATTTTTCGTGCCAAATTTATTTGGCACATATTTTTTCACCTTCCCAAAAACATTTGGCTCGTTTGTATGTCTATAGAAAGAGCATTTGGCACAGTTTTAGCAATCCTTCCAAGTCGGTACTTTCTTGGCCTACTCCATGTGAATTTTTCATACATCATTATAGTTTCAAATATGCATATGTGTATGACATAATGAAGTTATTGGCTTTCCATTATACTCGCTGTTTTATGATAACGATTTATTTATGCGTGGTTGTCTCATCCTTATTCTTAGTGTGCAATTGACTCATATCTTTTGTTATCCAGGGATTTATTATTTTTCCTCATTACACATTCGGTTTCTCGAACCTTTGCTATCCGGATATGATTAATAATCAGATATTGAGAATACATTTAACCCTACACCACACCTGACTAGCCTTGATATGTTATCTAATTGGTCGCGGTATGAAACCACTGGGAAAGTGAACCCAGTCCTCGATAGAAACATAATGAGTTAGATTGTTTTGTTAGAGTGTCAATTCCAAAATTTTCCGTTTTATATCTGACAATCGCAATTTCAATGAATGTGTTTTTATTTGTTAGAACCTATAAAATAAGTCATTGTCAAAAATTTACATTACAATTGTACAATTGACTTATGATATGATTCTTATTTGTGTTGTCTTATCATGGTTTGATAGAATGGCTCCACAAGGGGACACCAAAATCTGCAGCCACCAAACCATGACTCAGGCCGTCATCAGGAAACTAGTTGCTGCAGCTTTGGAAGCACAAGCTGCTACCATGGCAAATGCTGACAATACAAATAGGAACACCGACAAGGTGACAAACTACTTGTAGCAAGAAAATTGTAGATTCAAAAGAGTTTATGAGCTGCCAACATTTCAATTTCAAAGGTAGGAAGGCGCTGTTTGGTTCTCATCGTTGGTTTGACGGAACTGAGTCGGTATTTTCCGTAGCAACATGTACCGAGTGACTGCAAAGTGAAATTTGCATACTGGTACTCTAAATGAAATGAAGCTTTATCCTTGTGTGGATTCATGTCGCCCAGCTATTGGAATTAGAGAAGACTACATGATCACTGGTCTGAATTTAAATGCTCTTAATAAAGAAAGTTTCTGTCCCCGATATGAGGTCAAGAAAATGGGAAGTTGGATTTTTAAATACGGACTATAAAAGGGACATGATCTCAGACTTACATTAGAAGATGCCCAAGGGAATTGGCAGTGTTATGACCAAACTATGGTTGCCAAATTCTAAGAAACTAAATAGAAGTAATTCACGGGGGATTACCCAAAAGTATTGAAGGAAATGTTACCGTTCAAAGCCTCAAAACTTAGAGGAAGCCATTACTCATAAACCACAGAGGTTAATGGATTGGATCAGGTACTAAATGCACAATTCTGTGCAAGGAAACCTATGATCACAACGAAAAGTTTGATGAAGAAGAATCCTTCACCAACTACAAACAATACCAGAATAACCGTAACAACAATAGCAACCGCAACAATGATCACCACAAACTAATAGGATTTGAAGGCAAGAAATCTGTCAGGGCTTATGCTGTCCACCCCAACTGAACATAGTAGGTCATACTAGAGGCCTTCCCTTCATGTAAGAAAAATGCAACCCTACATCAACACTGGCGAACTTGCACTTGTCTAGTGTCAGACTTGCAACAAGGCTTAGGTCATCAAACTAGGAAACCGCAAAAAAAAACAAAGGGGTCAAGCCACTGGAAGCAACATGCACAGCCAACTATGTCAGTAAATTGTCATTCCTGCGGAGAGAGAAAGGGAACTACAAAGCCAGTGCTCAAGAGGCAAACAACAATGCCATGAAGAGCCATACTTGCTGAGGAGGGACATAAGATTGCTTAACCTAGACACCGAAGTAGTCTTGGGTACTATTTCACTTCTAAACCAAATTACATTAGAGTATTATTTGATTCAGGAGCCGATAAAAGTTTTGTATCCATATATCTTGCTTCTTTATGAATTTAATATCCCTCCATTTACAATAGATACCACTTATCGGACATTGAAATGGCAATGGAAACATAGTTGGAACTAATTTTCCGTTTTATTACAGGGTTGCACTCTAATTTTTTGCTTAATCCAACCTTTCGAAATTGTTTTTTGCCCGATTAATCTCGATAGTTTTACGTCATTTCATTGTTTTGGATTGGTTATCCAAGTATCATGCTAGAATTATTTGTGACGAGGAAAGTCGTCACCACACAATCCCCATTCACGGTGAAACTTTTGATAAATATGTGGTGGGATCGAAGTAAAACCCGGACCTTAGCCTCATATCCTGTATTAAAACCAAAAGATATATATCCAGGGGATGTCAAGTTTTCGTAGCCTAAGTAATGGAGAAGAATTTCAGACGAAAGTCGACTAGAAGATATACCAGTAGTCAGAGAATTTCTGGAAGTTTTTCCTGAAGATCTACCCGGCCTTCCTCCGATTCGCCAAGTAGAATTCCAAATCTATTTTAATTCCATGGTCCCGGCCACCAGTTGCACGAGCACCTTACAGATTAGCTCCATTAAAAAAATGCAGGCATTATCAGATCTACTACATGATGTTAGAAGAACGAGGTTTTATCTGACCCGAGTACTTCGCCTTGGGGAAAGCTCCCTGTCACTTATTTGTTAAAAAGATAGACGGATATTTCTCAGAATGGGTATCGATTTTTAGGAGCTGAATAAACAAACCGTTACAAGTATAGTTACCCATTAACCAGGATCGATGACTTATTCGACACAAACTCATGGTTCGAGTACTTACTCAAGTTGATTTAAGATTAGACTATCACCAGACTGAGATTAGGGATGAAGATTATTCCCAAGAATGCTTTCAGAATGCGATAACGGACAACTACGAATTCAAGTGAATGCCATTAGGTTTAAACTAACGCGATGCTGTGTTCAATGGACATCAAGATAACCGTGTGTGCAAACCATAACCCATTGGATAAATTTGGATAGTATTCATCGATGATATTTCATCTACTTCCCATCACAAAAGAAGAACTGCAGATCAACCTGAGAATAATACTGGAATTAATCAAAAAGGAGAAATTATATGCCCAATTCTCTAAATGTGACTATTATGGGTTCAATATCGATGCAATTTTCTCGGGCAAATGATTGACAGCTCAAGGTATTCACGTTTGAACACCCACCAAGATTGAAGCAATATAGAATTGGGCATCGCTACTATATTCTACAGAAACAGTACTCCAATTCTTAGGACTAGCCGGTTGGTTACTTATCGGGAGATATTCATCGAAGGTTTTTAATGGATTGCCTATGCCTTTGGCTGAATTATCCCAGGAATAACAAGAAGTATATTCTGGGGAGAAGACAAAGAGTCATGCCTTCCAACTGCTAAAACTGAAGCCTTTTTGAAGCTCCAATATTAGCTTTACAGGATAGGAACGAATGACATTTGTCATTTACTTATGTTGCATAGCTCCAAAGGTTTGGGATCGATGTTTAATGCAAAGAGAAAAAGTTATTGCATATGCCTCCTCGACTAACTAAAGCCACATGAAGAGAAACTATACCACCCTCGACTACGTTCCGTGATATATGTTCTTTCTTAATTCCACCAAAAATTCCTTGCTGAGTTTAATGTTTATGTCGTTACTGGTGATAGAAAGATTTAATTCAGTGGAGCTTTTTCCATGTTATCAGATAGAATTGGTTCAGCCATGACTTCTTGTAGTTCCTTCTTCAATCAACTAGCTCTGATAAGTTTTTCCTGTAACAAAGGTAAAAATATCAGCAGGATTTGCTTTGAAGAAAGGTAGAAATTTTTTGGCATGAAAGTCAAATAGGAAAACCAAGATTTCAGATTCTGTTCCAGACGATCGATACACCGTATCCAATGGAAGTGGATATGCCGTATCCAATGGAAGTGGATACGCCTTATTAATCAGTTTGAATGAATACACTGTATTGGACAGAAAGTTGGATATGCCGTATCCGATAGAAGTGGATACGCCGTATTTAGCTATTGACCAGAACAATGTATTAAGAAAAACAATTAAATATGCAAACAATTAAACACAAATATATACAAGCAAATAATTAAAGACAAATATATAAATATTACAGAATATACAAGAATATACACTAATCTAAATTACACTAATCCTAAGGGTTAGATCTAATCTAATGTTAAAAACCAAAATATCAAATAAAAATCAAGATTAATTTTCACTCCCCGGCAGCGGCGCCAAAAACTTGATGTGTCGTTGTGTTGTGTATGTTTTTTTGATTCAAGTTTTAAATTTATATTTTGCCGACTAAACCAAAAACAACACTTTAACGGGAAGTGTACCCGATCGATAGTAGTTTCATGGTAAGTAGGGTGTCGAGCACTTGAAGCGAGGTCAAAACTATCAATTTAATTAATATATATTGGTTATCTAATCTATGTTAATTCTATCCTATTCTAAACCAATGTCAGTCTTAATCCTAATTCTAACGAAAAAAGGGGGGGTTCAGCCTGAGAGACTGGCACTGTTTGGTTGGTGACTACAATCAATTCAAGGCACTTTAACCCACGCAAGCTAATAAACTAAAGATAAAAGAGCGATCGAGCCAAATATAAGAAAACTTTATTAACCATTATTAATCTGATTAGAATGTTGGTTTGTTTATTAAGTGCAATGATTTCTTCTCTCGAGGTGACATATCATTCTTAAGACTTAGGCGTTACATCATCCTAAGATCTAGACACATTAATTATGTCACAATTAAAGCATCCGCATAAAGAATCCTTATTTGCTGATTATAATCTATCTTAAGAATTAAAGCAATGGTGATCTTGTTAAACCATAGCTCATAGAGACTTTACCCACTTACCGCTTAATGGTAGTTTATACACTAGTAGTCCACTCGTCCAAGTATCTAATGGAATCAGAACGTTACTTGTTGAATTATCTAGGTCACCTGCTAGTCAACACGATCAATAAACCATTGGCAATATCCAATTAACTAGTTAAGCCCGAAGCGTATCCTAGACATAGATTTATAGACATAGATTTAGAAGGACCAATATTTGTGTAATATGATTTTTGATGTATAAAATTCACGATATGGGAGAGCTATTTTACCAGACTCTAGATTTACTTGGGTCCGTTTCACTAGATCATGTTTGAATGACAGGGGTCGCATAAAAAAAAAGAGCGGTAAACATGTATGAATTGTAAATAACAACCTAATCGCAAAGATAAAGAATCGAGATAAACAGATACCAAACATTTAGATCTCTTATAAAAAAATGGTAATACCCGAAGGTATTGCCTTCAACGTCATAATGTATACAAGGAGTAATTATTTAAGCAAAGGGTTAACCTAACACCGAGTTTGTTAATGGAATCGATACCAAAAACTAAAAAGATTACTAAAGGTATACGGAATTTACTCGTTTGTACTTCTATGGAATTGATACGTTTGCTTGGCCTTTTTCGGCTCTTTTTTTTTACTCTGTAAAATAATTGACTTTTATGTTTTAGGTATCGAGATTATGATTTAGCACAAATTATCAAATAAGAATAATACTCTTATACATTCACCTAGGATAACATGATGTTTGGGAAACATTATGTCTAAAGAATTGTTGCACTTATCGTGTTAAACGATTGATAAAGGATAATATATATCCTATGCATTTTATTTTCATCGTAGCATGAATGGATGTGTTAAAAGATAATACACTACATATTGTTTGTAAAATATAAGCTATTAAAATTAAAAAATAACCTACCATAATATGTGTCAATGCATAAACAAATAAAATTCATTCATTCAAATACTTGTTTTATTAGGCTATATAGCTTTGATAAGAATGATACTTTTATCATCTTAGAAAAAGCATATTTGTTAAAAAATACAATATGTCTCGCTTCAATCATATATCATTGAAAAATCACAAACTTAATTAACGTAAACAATCTTGATGAGATTCCTCTCACAAGATATGCAAATGAGCATTCTTAAAACACTCCTAATATAACGTATTCTTCATTGTCTCAAATAAGCACATCTCTTGGCTGTTGAAAATTCAATCATGTTAAAATCACATGTGACAACAACACATGCAAGATGACTTAAGACATCCATTGAATCAAGTAATAAGTCATCAAAATCAAACAACCTATAAATCTTGAACAATAGATTAAAACATCTTGCTTATGCATTTCTAAGCATTTTTTTGGTTAAGGGTTTCCCTAGTAAATTTTATTACTCCAAAAAATATTTAAGTACTGTTGTCGCAGTTGTAGGATACCTCTTGTTGGATCTCACTTCAATAGATCGAATTCCTTAAGCTTGTTTAAGGTTTAGTTATATTAGATAAATCTAACACAACTATAGTAGAAACTTTGTTAAGTGTATTAAAGATTATGCGAAATCTAATCTTTAATATTAGAAGAATTCTTAATGAAACAATAACACAAGATCACAATTCAACAAACAATAAAAGCTCCAATATTATTAAGAATAATACGAATACTCTCCTAGTATTAGGGTTACAAAACCTTGAAGCTATGAATAACACTTATCAATCCTTTTATACACCAAAGAGTCCTAGTCGATTTACAATATATTCCTAAGACTTAGAATATTCTCTATGATCTATTCTATAAATAACTAATACTTATCACGTAAGTAATATTGATCTCCAAACAATCTTTATCCTTTCTTCTATCTTTATCCTTTCTCTGACAGTAGAAACTCTTTTAGCAATCTTAATCTTTGAGGAGGAGTAACTTATACACCAGCAGCATTAACTGAGCACAAGCAGTAGTAACTACTTAGAATATTTTCTTCAATCTTCACCATCAGTACTAACTTTATACTAACATCACTAACTTTATACTAGCAGTACTAATATATACTAACAGTTGTAACTGTGAACTAGCAGTACTAACTTTATACTAGCAGCACTAACTACTTAGCATACTTTTCATTAAAGTTAATGAACAATACTAACTTTAGCTTAGCAACAGTAACACAAACCTGAGCAGCAGTAACTCTAAGATCATCAAGAAGTCTTTTAATTCTAACAATCCTCCCCTAAACTTGATATTCTTCTTCAAAATCTCAAGTTTCTTCATTGAAAGCTTCATTAATCACCAGGAGGATGCTTCCAAACACTTCATTGATTTTTAAGCCATTTTGTGAGAAGTTTAAGAAGTTGATATGCCATTTCATTTAAATAATCAACCTGAAGCTTCTTGTTCAACATATCTGTAATTATAGATGGTGTAAGGGGATATCTCTTCTCTACCAACATATGAATGTACACAAGTTGCATCCTCAATGAATGAACTCCACAGGAACATATAACTTCCAATCCAACACATTGTAATCATCTTGATTCTTCCATACTTGATCTTTAACATGTGGTTCAAACATTATCTTCAAATCTCCATATAAAATCAAATCTAAGTCTTCCACTGGGCTTATTGATCTATATTTAGCTTTTACCAGCTTGTACAAATCTTCCAAGTCTTCCCTGCTAAAACTTTTAAGCATTTGACTAAAGACTCTGTACATTTGTGACTTTCCATCAGCTCTTATTATTTGATAATAGCTTTTCTTTCCTTCTTTGTGGATCTTCCAGTCAACAATAGTTAGAAGCTTAGTAGCTAAAGGTACATCATCAATTGCTACCTCTTCTTCATCTGGAATGACTTCTATTAGACTTTGAAGCTCTGCTGTATCTTTATCCTCATCCACTTTCTGCTTCTTAATACTTTCTTGTTCCAACTCTTCTCTTGCTCTCTTAGAACTACCTTCCATCACTTCTGCTTCAGCTTTCTTTAAATTCTCTTCCAACTCTACTTCTGCCTTCTTGGAACTCTCTTCCACCAACTCAATCCTGTAGTCAACAAAGGTATTCACCCTTTTCATTGCTTTTTCAAAAAATTCTTGAATATTTGCAAAGGACTTGTTCTTCAAACTTTTGGGCTTCCATCCTTCCATGTTTTTCAGATAAGTACACATGATATTCCTTTGTTGAGCTCTTGTTGGTGGTCTGTTCCTCTTCTCTTCTGCTCTCTTAGTTGCAAAATGTTTTCTTCTTTGCTCTAAGAATTGTACAAATAATCTTGCCTTTTATTCATTAGTCAATTCTTCTTGCTCTTGAGCTTGCAGTCTTTGAGCCAACTGATAATCAGCTTTAACTTTAGCCTGACCATGATCCCAAGCAATGTTAGCTTATTCAATTTGTTGAGCTTTTTCTTTGTCAAGCCTTTCTTCTTATTTTTCTTCAGCTTGTAGCTTGAGGGCAAGTTCTTCATCAAGCCTCATTTGTTCAAGCCTCTTCATAGGCTTCACTTGTTCCACCACAGGCTCTTCAATCATAATCCCTTTGCCTTTGTCCTGTGGAGGTTTTGGTACAGGTATTATTGTTGTAGGTGTTGTTGTAGTTGTACCCTGCTCTGGTTCTTGTATCACAACCTTATCAGCCTTGGGTTTTGCACTCTTCAACTCTGCCAGTGCTTGAGCCAAAGTAATTTCAACATCAGTTATTGTAGCAGCACTAACTGGAATTGTACTGGCAGCATCAATCACAGCAACTACTTCCTCAACAACATTTCCACTTTGCTCTGCAACAAATACTTCCTCACCAGCTAAAGCATCCACATCAAATATCTCATTATCATCATTAACTAGGGTAATGTCTTCATCAGCATCAATATCATGAATCCTCCTCCCCTGTTTGGATGCATCCTCACCCAAATCTTCTTCATCTCCAGAGGATTCTACCCTAGCACTCAAACCAACTTTATAAAGTCTTTTCAGCTTATGAGTTCTTGATCTATCCTTCTTTTCAAGCTTCTTGACCCTCCTTTTCAAACTTGCAATCTCATTAGCTTGAGTGGCCTTTGTAGTCTCCAAATCAAGAACCATTTGTTGTAAATTGGTACATAGTTCCATCAATTCATTAAGTTTCAGACTATCCTCACCACTTTGAAGTGTGTTACCTCTTGCGAGCAGTTGATCATTAGAAAGTTTAGATACATTCTCAAACCTAGTTTGAACAATTGTATTCCTCATGGTTTCTTGGCGCTTGGGACCACCACCTGAAGTAGTTCCTTGGGAACCAACTTCATTAAGTGTTGCCTTGGATCGGGTCTTAATGATGTTACCACTGTCATGTTTTGCTTCTAAGCTAGAAGCAGTAGTGGAAACCCTCACCAAACTGTCACCCAACTCCTTATAGACAGCCTTATCTGCAACATTATCATTAGGAACACTAGACCGAGGTACCTGAGTGCCCTTTCTCTTAGGCTTCCTAGGTTTTTGAGTCTTTTGAGGTTGAGATGTGGATGGTTGAATAAAAGTAGGTGTGTGTTGGGGATCAGTTGGCATTGCTAAACCTTCACCCATTTCTTGTTGGTTTTGTACCACCATTGTTGGAAAAAAAGGTGTTACTCTCACAGGAAAACCTTTCCCTACCCTTCTGATGTTCCTAAAAATCTTCTTAGTATGAGAGGGTGTAACATAAATCCTATTACGATTTAACATCCCTTCCAGTTGCTTATCTAAAAAGACTTGTATAAACCTTGGATACATCAAAAATTTGCCTACATTATCCAAGTTTTTCACCATACTTTCAAAAATAAACTTTGAAAAGTTAAACTTCTGGTTTATAGCTAAGCAGATAATTACAGAAGCCATAGTGCTACTAAATTCATTCCATGTAGTTGTTTTTGGACTTAAGCATTGTAAAACAGTATGAATAAGGAATTTCCATTGTGAGGAGAAGAATGCTTTATAGAAAGTGAGTTTTTGTAAAACCTGCTCATACCTTATTAATGCAAGTTGTTCAAAGATGGTAGCATTGGGTAGACAATCAACACCTTCAGCATTTTCCAGTTGAAGATCTCTTCTCACAGTTGATTCAGTTATGACTATCTTCTTCCCATCCACTAGGGCTTGTAACTGTACTTCCTCATTGATAGTTTTTGCCTTGATAGTAGCCCAAAATTGTTAAATACATGAAGTATAGATTGTAGGATTAACCGTTAATGCATGCTTAATAGGGTGTGCATTCAAGAAATCCACAATTTGTTCAAACCCTTCACTTTCTACGGGTTTAGACAAGAACACGAGCATGTTGTGAGTATCAGCAAACTTTAGGGCCGTCATTGTGTTGAGTTTTGATGATAGATGATAAAATTGAGTTAGGGTTTATGATTAAAGAGTATATGAAAGAAAGAAATCGATTAAATGGGTGATTGAAACCCTTAATCGATGTATTTATAAAAATACCCTCAACGACATTAACCATCACCAGTAGTAGTAAGTTTATGCCTAGCAGCATTAACTTTCACCAGCAGTAGTAAGTTTATGCCTAGCAGCATTAACTTTCAACAGCAGCAGTAAGTTTATACCTAGCGGCATTAACTTTCACCAGCAGTAGTAAGTTTATGCCTAGCAGCATTAACTTTGAGTCACCAGTATTAACTCTAATTCCATTCCAAACACTCTGTATGTTTTTAATATATTCAACTCTCTTTCTGTTTTTCAACTCACCACTTCTCTTAATTCTTTTTCTCACCAAATCACTTTGTTTGTTTTTACACAGCTCTCTTTCTGTTTTTATTCGCACCAACTCTCTCGATTCTTTTTCTCACCGAATCACTCTGTCTATTTTTACACAGCTCTTCCATCATCAATCTAACACTTTTCATTGCTTTTCCTACAAAATGTTAGTCCAAAAACCAAGAAAACATAAGCCATAGCAATTTTCACAATTTTCACAATATTAATTATACCAGCAATATTAAGTATAACTAACAGTATTAACTCAACAGTATTAAGTATAACCAGCAGTTCTAATTATACTTACCAGCAGAAACTTTTAATGTCCTGAATAATAGTACTAATTCATACAAAACTTTACAAAAACATAAAGAGATAAAAGATTTTAGAAATTTAACATTCCAATACTAGCAATCAAATATTAAAATATACTTACATCAAAAGCAAGCAAATCTGCAACATTCTTGTCAGTATGGATTTTAACCATTTGAATCAATTTCTTTTCATTGTAATCTCCAATAAAGTTATGTTTAATCTCTATATGATTTGTTTTTGAATGAAAAACAGGATTTTTAATTATGCAAACAGTACTGTTATTGTCAATAAAGATCTTGGTATGCATAAAATTGTACCCATAATTAAGTAGTTGATTCTGAATCTAAAGCACTTATCCATAGCAACTTGAAGCAGCCATATATTCAGCTTCTATTGTGGAATTTGCAACCACTGTATATTTCTTGCACTGCCATGATATTAATCTACATTCAAGAAATTGACAACCTCCTGTTGTAAACTTCCTATCCAAGCTTGCTCCAGCATAAACACTATCAGTGTATGCTACCAAATCAAAAAGAGAATCTTTTGGATACCAAAGGCCCAATTTTGGTTAACCTTTTAAGTACTTAAAAATTCTTTTTCTAGCATGAAGATGTGAAACCTTTGGATTGACTTGATATCTAGCACATGCACACGCTGCAAACATAATATCAGGTCTTGAAGATGTAAGATACATCAATGAACCAATCATTGACCTATACATATAAACATCCACTTCTTCACCATTTTCATCCTTGAGCAGAGGCTTTTGAGTTTCTATTGGTGTGCTTGCAGTCTTGACTTCTATAAACCCAAATTTATTTAAAATTTCACCAACATATTTATCTTGACTAATAAATAGGCCATCCTTCTTCTGCTCCACTTGTAATCCTAAGAAGAATGTAAGTTCTCCTATAGAACTCATCTGAAATTGCTCATGCATCAACTTCTCAAATGCATTCCACAACCCTTTCTTTGTTGAACCAAAGATGATATCATCCACATACACTTAGACCAGTAAAATATCACCTTTGTATCTTTTGATGAATAAGGTCTTGTCAATTTTCCCTTTTTGAAACTCATTGTCTAATAGATATGTTGACAAGGTTTCATACCAAGCTCTAGGGTCTTGATGTAGTCCATACAGTTTTTCACCCCCCCTTTATTTGGGTTTAAAAAAAAACTCTATCAGAAAGTCTGATCTTCAAAACCTGGTTGGTTGTACATACATATACCTCGTCTTCAATCTTTCCCATAGAGAAAATCACTTTTACAATCCCATTGATGCACCACAAAGTGCTTTAAATGAACCAGAAAAGCTAAAAATAGCCTAATTTCTTAAATTCTTGCAACAATGGCAAAGACTTCATCATAGTCAATCCCTTCTTCTTATGTATACCCTTGAGCAACCAATCTTGTTTTATTTCTTATCACAATTCCCCTTTTATCCTTTTTATTCCTGAAAACCCACTTAGTGCCTATAGCCCTTTTTCTATTTGGTAAATCTACTAAAGTCCAAACTTCTTAATAACTTTAAAGTGCGAAGCTCTTCCTGCTAGCCTATCATACTGGATCATTCAATGCATAATTAACCTTTGTGGTACCTTCATATATAAAAGCAAGCAAACAAGCAGTTTTGAAGGTCTTATGGTTGTTCTTGTTGAATAGTAAAAACAAACCCATGTTCCTACAAATTCTTTTGGACATCTTTCCTTGTGTATAGCTGATTACAAATCTCCAATCACTGATCAAGAGGATGAACGTAAATGAATTCTTGTATATGGATTAGGACAGACTTGGAATGTTTATCCTAATTGTTCATGTCAGTCCTCATGCACCATCATCTTTATCATTTCTAAAGAGTCAAATATGATATAATCGTCTAATTCAGGCATATTTGATCAGTTGGAAAGTCAATGCGTGTGTTTCCACTAATAAACATAACTTCATTATGCTAGCACATAACATTGTTAATCGTTTGTAAACTCTTCCTTTTCTTGATCAATTCCTTCACTATCTTTTCTTGAATCTTTATCAACCTTCTTTCCATCAT
This sequence comes from Tanacetum coccineum, assembly GCA_026074375.1. Taxonomy (NCBI): domain Eukaryota; kingdom Viridiplantae; phylum Streptophyta; class Magnoliopsida; order Asterales; family Asteraceae; genus Tanacetum; species Tanacetum coccineum. Next base: position 15,892 of record BQNB010008584.1, on the reverse strand, counting down.
CACTTGAAGGTTTGGATCCATCATCTTGGGAACTATTTGGATCTTGGGAATATGGTGGATCAACAGGCCATAATGGTAGCAAAATGTAATTTTTAACAGGTTTTGTCTCCTTTCTAGCTTGACATGCATTATCACTTGCTTTTGTATCTGCAAAATCATTAGACTGTGTACCTTTTCCTATGATTTTCCCTCCTTTGGGGTTCCCTCTAAAAGCAACATATCCTCCATCTATCTCTTCATAGTCTGTAAGATAGGACATGTTCCCTGTCATGTGCCTTGAGCATCCACTATCAATCACTCCTTGATCCTGTAAATCCATTTATGGATTGCCCTGTACATTAGATAAGAAAATAAGTTTCTTTTGGGGACCCAAGCCATCACTTACTTGGATCTGCTTTGTGCATCAACATAATCAAACTTCTTTAGGGTGATTGATGCACTGTTGTGTTTAAAACATGGTCTAAAACTTTAGTCTTTGGTTTCCAAACCCAACAAGCTGAGGCCTTAACAACATTAACATTATTTCCCTTAACAACATTAACTACTGCTTTTGGCCTAACAGTGTTAACATTTTTATCCTCAATAGTATTAACCCTCTGATTAAAATTACTATTTTAAATGATGTATTCTTGTGAATGGGCCTCTTAACAATTAAATGTGCCTTTTTGGAAAGATATGACATTGGCCTAGCAGCATTCAATGTTGTTTTTGTATGAGTAGCATTAACTTGTCTAGCAGTATTAATTGATACTAAGCCAGACTTCATTAGTACTGCTCTTGGAACCATGTTCTTTTTAGCATAGGAGTGAGTCTTAGCAATGTTTTAATGATTTACCCTTTGAGCATTGTTCCAAACAGGTTTTACCCTCCTTTGTTTTTAAAACTGTTTATGATGGTAATTGCAGTCAACCTGCAAATGATCAAAACTTCCACACACATAACAAGCCTTATTAAACATCTCAAAATTCCTTCCTAGACTTTGAGATATCATATTGTTCCAATTTATTTGATTGCCTCTTGGACTGTGAGTGTTTTGCCTATGTTTCTCAACTTGTTTAATAGTTTTCCAAGTAGTTTTCTCTTGTTGCTTAGGTTTGACAATCTATCTTAGCAATACTAGGCTTAACTATTTTCTTCTTAGTTTTAGGTTGAGATACATTTTCTTCATCACTATCTAACACCCAATCTTCAATAATTGGAGAATCATTAGACTTCCTAACTACCTTAGACATTTCTTTATCAGGCTTTTTGTTCTCAACTACAGGCTTATTAACAAACTCATTTAAACCAGTAAAAGACAAATCAGGTGTTGGAGGCATAAAGTTTCCTGTGTAGGAAGGTGGAACTGCATTATAGCCTAAGCCTTTCTTGCAGTTGTTAACAATTTGACTTTCTATGAGTTTGTTTAAGCTTTTAGATGCATTTTCAAATATGTCTACATTAAATTGAATTCCATCTTTTTCTTTTTGAGCTATTTCCAGCTTTTTCCTGAGTTCTCTGATAGCTATATCTTTACATTCAATTTCAAATTTTAAGACCTTTATATCTTGTGAATAAAGAGACTCATTTGCCTTATAAACTTCAAGTTTCTCTTCTACTGACTCTAATCCTGACTTATAAGCTAGAACCATTAACTCATATTTCTTAAAATCCTTATGTAGTTGATCATATTGAGATTTAAGTGTTTCAACAGTTTTCAAACAAGATTTTAAACAATTTGAATTGTTAGATACCTCTGAGTTAAAACTTGAAGATGAATAATCCATGAGTGCATAATTAGGTCCTTCATCTGACTGATCACTTCAGTCATACCCACCAAGACCATCACATGACACCAAAGATATGGAAGTGGATGTTTCCACATGCACAGTCCTTCATGTGCTTTCCTTGTTCTTGTAGTCTTGATTTCTTGGAGCTCTACATTCTTTAGCAAAATGTCCCTTCTTGTGGTAGTTGTAGCACTCCACTTTGGACTTATCAAAGCCAACAGACTCATTGGCATTGATAGTAAGTTTCCTACCTGTATTCTTCAAAAACCTTCTAGCCCTCATAGTTAACATAGCCATTTGCCATCTCAAATCCATCTCTTCCAAATCATCTGGATGGATTTGTTGGAAGTCCTCATGTGCAAGTTAAGGATTATTTGGTTGACTATCAAGGAATGCACAAATAACAGCATCACTCAAGTTGTCAATATTAGAAGCATTAACTTGAGTATTAGCAGTATTAACTGCTTGAGCAGTACTAACTGCCCTATTAGTGCTGCTATTGTTGTTATTTGAAGAGGATACAAAAGCCATGTTTTATGTGCTTGAACTTGAGCTAGACATCCTTTTGACTTTTGGTTCATACACCTTAAGGTTGTTGTAGAGATCATCCATGCTCATTGTATTCAAATCAGTTTTATTCCTCCACACAACAACATGTGTGTTCCACTTAGGAGACAAACTTCTTAATAGCTTCTGGTTCATATCTTCTTGTGAAATCGTTTCTCCCAAAAGCTCTAATTGACTCACAAGCTTTTGAAGTCTATCAAAAGTTTGATCAAGCATCTCTGAGCTTAGATCAGTAAAGTTTTCATATTGTTTCTTTAAAAGATTCCTTCGGGTCTTCTTGGTAGCTGCATTCCCACCAAATCTCTTTTCTACAGCTTCCATCAATAGCTTAGCATCCTTAATTGAGTTAAACTTTAACTTATGTTCATTAGGAATGCCCATCATTAAAGTACTTCTAGCTTTTACCTCTAATCTTTTCTAAGCCTTCTCTTCAGCAGTTGTAGGAGGCATTATTTTCTCAACACCCTCCACAACTGTTGTTTTTTGTGCAGTGTTTCCATTCTCTATGACATCCCAAAGTGCATAGTCTATCATTTGAATGTATTGTTCAATCCTCATCCTCCATAACTCAAACTCACCATGTTTGAGCATGGGAACTTTGGATGCAACCACCATGTGTGCAGAATCTTGATTCATATCTTCTAGCAAAGTTTCTCAAAGCAACAAGCTCTGATATCACTTGTTGTCCCAATTGTAGGATACCTCTTGTTGTATCCTACTTTAATAGATCGAATTCCTTAAGCTTGTTTAAGGTTTAGTTATATTAGATAAATCTAACACAAATATAGTAGAAACTTTGTTAAGTGTATTAAAGATTATGCGGAATCTAATCTTTAATATTAGAAGAATTCTTAATGAAACAATAACACAAGATCACAATTCAACAAACAATAAAAGCTCCAATATTATTAAAAATAATACTAATACTCTCCTAGTATTAGGGTTACAAAACCTTGAAGCTATGAATAACACTTATTAAATCGTAAACAACATATATTAAACTCTATACCCTAGGACCTCCTTTTATACACCAAGAAGTCCTAGTCGATTTACAATATATTCCTAAGACTTAGAATATTCTCTATGATCTATTCTATAAATAACTAATACTTATCACGTAAGTAATCTTGATCTCCAAACCATCTTTATCCTTTCTTCTGTCTTTGTCCTTTCTCTGACAGTAGAAACTCTTTCAGCAGTCTTAATCTTTGAACAGTAGTAACTTATACACCAGCAACATTAACTGAGCACAAGAAGTAGTAACTACTTAGAATATTTTCTTTAATCTTTACCAGCAGTACTAACTTTACACTAGCAGCACTAACTTTATACTAGCAGTACTAATATATACTAACAGTAGTAACTGTGAACTAGCAGTTCTAACTTTATACTAGCAGCACTATCTACTTAGCATATTTTTCATTAAAGTTAATGAACAACACTAACTTTAGCTTAGATGCAGTAACACAAACCTGAGCAGCAGTAACTCTAAGATCATCAAGAAGTATTTTAATCTCAACAAGTAAAAACGATGAGGGTGAGTCCCGCATCTCCGCCCATTACATAGTCAAAACTACTTCCGTGTAGGAAGGTACACAAAGTGACTAGACTACAAAAGAAACAAGAAACTATTTCTTCCTACGACCTCAAACTCTGATATCAAAATTATCACATATCTTTTAAAGCTTATCAGAAAGATTCTGACCTCCATACATATCATCATCGTATGGGTGTTCATTATAGTAACCATTCTCATAAGAATACCTCCATTGTTCCAGCAAACTTTGAGTTCCAAAATCAATCCTTTCTGAAGCCATAGAACGAGCCATATCATTATCAACTAATTCAACCTCATCCTCACTATCATGATCACCCGGATAATTAAGCATTCAACACATCTCTATTAGGATTATGTGTAAAATATATCATCTAGATCTACCGTCATAAAAACATGGTTGTTTGAGTCATAGTAGGCCAAGTATTATTGAACCAAGCAAATTTCATCTTTGCTACACTTTGATAGAAAAATTTTGGAATTTAATTTTTTTTTCTAAAATCAAAATGACTATTAGAGAACCTATTGTACTAGAAATTTAATTTAACGTAACGGTTGAATTGCTTCCAGGAGAGAAGTTGCGTTCGTGGAATAACCCGTAAAAATGGTCGTGTTTAGCCTGAATTGAGCACCACTAGTAATAGTCTCATATTCATTGTCTAACTTGAATAAATGGTTCTTCCTAAATGTGCCTAAAGCTAGTTTATATTGATGAAATTTATCTTTTACTAGAATTTCTTATTAAACAAGTAGTAACTAGGGTTTTTGTGCCTAAAGCTAGTTTATATTCATTGCTTCCCACATATATGTTCTAAAGTTCAAGATGATAAAGTGTTCATATGTGATATGATTATATGCCTTTGTGATTATCTTGATGAGCAATGATTATTTTCTTGGTTAGTGAATGCATGTTTATTATAAAGGTTTTTGTCTTTGTCAAGCAATTCCGATATAATATTTCTTAGTTTATCTAAATAATACATGCTCTTAAATGCAAAATGTTAACATGTTTTACATGATGTTTACTTTTAAAGTAACCATGTTTTTTATGCATCATTTTACATGACTTACGTGTTAATTATGCGTATACACTATATCAGTTTGATGCATAACGGATTAGGTATGCCTATCACGATAAACTTTTAGATGTCATATAGTCTTACACATTAATCTCTTTGATTATTGTGTTGATACATGTTTAAATACTCTTACATGCTTAAATCTATGTGTTTTATGCATCTTGGCACATATCTCCTCACACCAGAATATTTTTTTACTTCACGCGATCTCTAGTGTTACAATTTAAAAAATCATAATAGTCACAAAATGGTCTTAAATCTCCCAGAGTTTTCATGCACACATTTTGTAACACCCCCAAAAATAGGATACGCAGCAGAATATAACATTTGGGGTGCTACTTCATAATACATGCACACGAGTCCTAGTAAAATGCCAAAAATACGTTTATTAACAAATTTCATCTCTTTAGTTTAAAAGAGAATCACCTTAATCATCATCTCGTTTTCTTCCAAATAATCCACTCTTTTGTTAAGGGAAAGTTAGATACAAATCTAATACACCTCTAAGAAGGTTTGACAACTTAAATATTTGGTCTGAAATATTCAAGTAATTTTAACTTGTGATCGTAAACGTTAGAAGTCATATTCGAAAATTCATATTCAAGCCTTTTAACAATGTATGTTAAAACGCTTATCCAAAAGCTATAAGCTAACATCAACCTTCCGTGGCAAAGGACTTACGAGTTCCTACAAAAGTGATTCATAGTTCCTTCCATCACTTTGTAAATATACACACCTTGAGACTAAGTACATTCATCCCCGTTAGTTTCTTTCATCCCCATAGGAATGTCACAATGTTTAATCGTCATGATCACCTCATACACAATGAGGATCGAACTATATCCATTGGTCTTAGGGTAGAAAACCATTGTATCATCCTTTCTACCTAAGCATCTGTCGATGCTCCAAGTCTTCAAAATAATAGACAATGTGTCTATAACAAAATTGGTATTTTGAGTTTCTTCCTTTTCATCAATGAAAACATTCTTTGTCTTTCAGAAAATCACGATCACCTACCAGCGTGTAATGATATAAAAACATCACTGAAAGTCATCCTAAGGTTCTAAATCGAGTCTCACTAAAAACTCCTCATGATAACTCATTCTCACTCATTTGTTACTATATCAACTGTCGCATACTTTAAGGATCTATGTCTTAACTATAAACGAGTTTTTTAATCATTTTTCATGTCTAATTCATTTCACAAAAACTTGAATCACGCCTCTATTATTATATAGACGGTTAATACGTTTCGTCCACCATTTCCGCTACCACCTTTAAGACAACCTCATACCTCGTCGTGTGATTATTCTATAAACATTCGCAATGCTCGAGAAGAGCTACATAACTTCATGGATGAAGTTTGTCGTATGTTAACTGTCATCCGTCTTGACATTTTCAAGCTCATCTCTTTCATCTTTATTCGTCTTCGTCTTTATTTATTCTTGTTATTCCACACTTTGTGTCTAGATGAGCACAAATTAAAGGGGAAGGGAAAACACACTTGTTCACTATATCCTTTAACCAAATACCCTTAAGAACTCACAATATGATTCTTATTCACTAGAAACCAACTTAAAAGAACACTCACTTCCTTTTTAACTCACAAGTACACTCCCGTGCATTAAACCACAATTGATTCAAGTCTCTTAACCCGTATGTCAATCATACACAAAATTCACAAGATACACTTCTACCATTGTTAGCCGTGTTTTTAGTAAAAGTGATGGAAACTATTATTTCCGAGCCTTGTATAGGAAAACGTAGTTTTACGAGAATTACTCTAAGCTAATTAGGCCTTAGTGTCGGGCTTAAAGCCCACATGTAATAGGTTCGTCCTAAAGAAAAGCCCACAAGGCTTGTCCACTCTATGTACTATTTAAAGCCCTCTCTAAGTGTGGAGAGGGTATTGCTTCTTATTTTCTCTTCTTAACAAGTAACCATTTTTCTTTTGTCTCTCTCTCTAAAATCTTTTTCTTATTTTTGTGTTCATGATGATGAAATGATATCTCTAACATGTGGTATCAGAGCCAAGGTTTGGTTTAGTGGTTTTGTTGTGGTAATTTATTTTAGCTTATTTCGTCTTATTTTAAGCTTATTAGGAATCGACTTATTTTGTTCATTGAGCCTACGGCTTGGTTCACTGTTATGATTATTTTAATTCAAAATCAATGTTATCTACTTTCTTGGTCTCAAAGGTTTAGTTTATTGGGCTAATGTTTTCGTAACTTATTTAGTGGGTTTCTTACGGTCTATTTTTCTAGTTATTTTGCATTCGGCTTAAATTTTTTCTTTTTTTTACTTTATTTTCTATAAAGTTTATATCATTTTCTACAAAACCATAACAATAGCAGTTATAACTTGTGGCTTATATTGTGGCTTTACAACTTATTTCAAGTTTTTCATAGCCTATAGGACTCGGCTTATTCTACTAGTTTTTGAGGTTTTTGCTTATTTTCAAGTGCTTATTTAAGCTGTTTGAGGTTGGCTTATTGTGGTTCACGTTTGAAACATCCAAGGTGTCATAGATCTATTTTTTAAGCAAGGAAGGACAGTTTAAGTTTTTTTTTGTTGGTTTCCATAGAAGACAAATGCAAGGACTGTACGTTTTTGGTTTTTTTATCAAGGACACCAAATTCGCAACTCTCTTCATCAACCGAATCTGCAACTCTTTTGTTAACCGAATTCGCAACTCCTCAAGCATAGACGAATTAGCAACTTGTGAAGTAACCGAATTAGCAATCTTTAAGAGGGCCCGAATTCACAACATTCCATTTGTATCCGAATTCGCAGTCAACGAATTAGCAGTTTTAGAAGACACCGAATTAGCAATCTTGTGAAGGAATCGAATTAGCAAGTTTTATGTGTCAAACGAATTCGCAATCCTACTTTGTGACCGAATTTCCAACTTACATAGAAAATAATATTCACGTTTAAGTTAAATTCGGGTTTTTCGGTTTTGAGTGACGGTTAGCCACGGGACTTAAGACATACACCGTTGTGATCGTGACTCATTTTCGATCAACGTGGTATATTTGGTTTTTACCGACGATCACCGTACCATTCCGCGAGCTAAAAGGAACAATCGGTGCATGTTAAAAAATTTTAAACGAAGAAGATATGTTTACATGGATGGAAAACGTGTAACTTTATTTATCAAATTTCAAAATTTGCAACTTTAGTCCCTGGAATTGATAACCATTTCACCATTCGTCCTTTTTTAGCTTGTAAACCATCTTTGTTAAAACATCATTACACCGTTTGTCCATATTTGAGTTTTAATTAACCAATACTCATTTTAAGTTCAACGTTTGTACATCGGTCATCGTTTTAAGCTCATTTTTCGCCAATAAAAGCTCAAATTCTTAAATTTCAACCACAATTAATCATTGTTTCACGGTTTTTCTTGATTTAGTAAAATCATGTAAAAGTCAATTCTTTTTACGGTTTAAGTCATAGATTTGTAAAATCCCGTGAACGTTAATTGGTTTCAATCTACAACAACAATCACTTTACCCACTTAAGATCCTTGCATATCATTTCACATCACTTTTGCAATGTCGACTCAACAAGATATCAATGCTATTAGAGCACAATGACTTGCAAACACACATGATCCTTTGGCATTAATGGCAAACAGTCAGACACTGTTTCACCCAGATCAATCATCACTCATTACCTACTTACAACATCCACAACCTAACAACAACTTTGTACAACAACCTTCATTCTACACGAACTACATGCCACAACCAATGCAAAATCTCGAAGACAATTCAGATCCTACAATTGCAATGAACAAGACACTTACTTTAATGGCTAAAGCATTAAAACTCAACACCATTCCCACAAACAAAAACCAAAGAAGTTCATTAATTTCCCGCAATTTTCAAATTGCACAACCGGATAGGAACACGAGCCAAGACATCAAAATGCAAATGGTTGATGACAATGTTGGAAATCAAGTGAGGCGAAATGCTATGCAGAATGATGGGAATGAGGTTGGGCAAAATGCAGTTCAGAATCCGGGTATTCAGAATGTTGAATATATGAATGGGCTTGGTGTTGTTCCAGAAATTGCAAATTAGTATGGGAATGGAAATGTTGCAACAGCACCGGCTGAGGGTAATAGTAATGGTAGCAATGATAACCAGATAAGGTGTTTCAACGGTCAAGAAAGGGGTCATCATGCCAACACCTGCACAGTAAAGCCAAAGAAACAGGATGTTGCTTACCTTATGCAACAGATACAGATTGCCCGAAAGGAAGAAGCAGGGATCCAACTTAGTCAAAAGGAATTTGATTTTATGGCTGATGCAAGTGCTAGTGAAGAAATTGAGAGAGTACAAATGAACTGCACTTCAGAGGATACATTGCAGCAAGCATCCACATCAGGAACTCAGTCTGACAACGCTCTCATCTATGACTTAGATGGATCAACTGAGGTACCCAAAGATGAACACTATTATGATCATGATATATTCAATATTCTTACTCACGAATTGCTGTATACTGATCTCCAAACTGAGCTTGATCGTACGAAAGAAAAACTTGAAAATTGCATTATTAAAAAGGAAAAAGAATACGATGATCTTTGGAATAATTAGTACACAAAATGTGAAGAATGAAAATATGACAAGATTTTGTATGATAAAGCTTATAATGACATGCAACAAAAGATCAAACGGTTGCAAGCTCAGTTGGGAGATCTCAAGGGTAAGAGTAGTGATACTCAATGTGCATCAAATACCCTTGATCCGGTGTCTCAGAAACTTGAAGATGAGAACGTGCCACTAGAATTTCAGGTTCGTAGTTATGCAAAAGAAAACGAACATCTTAAGACAACATACAAGAACCTTTTGATTCTATCAAGGTGACATAAGCTCAGACCAAATCAATAATTTACTCTTTGCAAAAATAATTGTATGACACCATCTATGAAAATGCTAAGCTAAGAGCCTAGTTATTTGATAAGGTTTCTAAACCAAAAGGCACCACAAAAGGTACGAGAACGAATACTATGTTTACAAAGCAATCAATCTTGGGGAAACCACCTTCTTCTTCTTCTTCTGGATAAAAACTCTATTCTATCACTCCCTTTCTAAAATCCTTAGTTCTCTTCAAAGTTGATAAGATGAATGCTTTGTCTAAACTAGTCACTTCAAACTCGGCACCTTCCACACGAGAATCGAAAGTTGTGCAAACTGTTAATGTGATTGCCACTAAAATCTTTAGGCCTAATCCTTCTAAGACCTCTAGGGTAGATAATGTTGTTCCTAACAAACCCGTTAAAACAAGCGTTAGGATAAAACCAATCACTGTTTCACAACCAAATGTTATTCATAAGCAACAAGCTAATTCTAACTTAAATGGTTTTTCTTCTACCAGAGTAAACAACACTGCTAAGACTAGAATACCACATCCTAGGAGCAATTCTAATACTGATAGGGTTCCATCTAAGTCTAAGAGTAGTTGCCTCTTGAATAACGTCGAGAAAATAAAAGAAAACTATAGGAATTCCCAAATTCCCAAGAATCAAAAGCACATGTCATCTGAATGTAATAACATTATGCTTGCCATTCGAAATGCTAAATTCGAAATTATTTTTGTTATGTGTAAGCAATGCTTAGTTACTGCCAATAATGATGTTTGTGTGCTTAATTATGTGAATAATATGAAATCTCATGCTGATAACCGAAGTGCCAATGTTTCAATAAGTGAAAATCAAAAGAAACATAAGGCAAATGCCAAGAAATCAAAGGGGTTAGGGTCTAAAGGAAGTCTTGCTTCATCTAGGCCTAGCAAACCTAGAACTTGTCTTAGGTGGATTCCAACTAGAAGAATTTTTTCCATGTGTAGACAATTAACTGCATCCAGTAACAACGAGAATAAGTCTGAAAAATCTATGTGTGACAATGCAAGTACTTCTAATCCCTCGGAACCTTCAAGCAAAGGGTTTCCAATTTCTACTTCTCTTCTTGGCAGGTTATCAAGACTAAAGAAATAGCATACTTCTATCTCTCCGATTGTTGTTCTCTAATCTCCAAGTCAATGGCTTATGTACACTTCAGTGCATAACCCGAGCTTCAAATAAAAGGGGAGTGTACGCTTCAGTGCGCTTTACCTTAAAAAGAAGAGAAATCTTCTTGTTTTCACTTCAGTAGATATGATAGTCACGACGTCAATGATAGAGTTGGAAAGTCTATTTGGTCATTTGTTCGACGAATTATTCAAATGGAGAAAATCAAGTTGTTTTAAAGTCTTCCGCTGTTACTACTGCTGATGCATCCGATAAATGTCAATAACGACAAGATCCAACTTCATCTACTTCAACTCTAGCGACAACTATCACTGTTGATGGAAACTTCGACTTGTAAATATTTTTGATCTTTCTCTTTATTTTGATTTATAAATATCTTTGAAAAAGAAAATACAAAAATATAAAATCTATAAAAGCAAAATACAAAATAAAAAATTTGAAAAATACCAAAAATAATCTTCTCTGACATGTCTCTCGACAATCGATAACATTTGCACACCTAGAAATGTTGATTATTATTAACACGGGTGAATAAATGAAGTTCGAGCGAGAGTTTCAAATGCTTTCAAAACATGTCCTTTCACTTTTTTTCTACGACTTCTAAGTAAATGTTAGCTTAGGACTTGGACCCTAAAGAAAGGAAAATGTTCATTTATGTACATTTATCCTAAACAACGGGAAGTTCATATCTTCTCGGTCTTGAGCAATGTCATATAAACATTCAAAGTTTTGAATGCTCAAGAGAAGTACTACGGAAAATGATGGTAAACAAGATATATCTCACATATTTTCCTGTTGAGCACAATTTTTCAAGATATTTTTCAAAAAGAAAATTTCAAATTCTTTCAAAATTGTGTGCTCAGCAAACTCCCACTCCAAAGTTTCACTCTATTCTATTATTGAGGGTGAGTATAATAATATGATTCATTCTGCATGCACTCCTGTTCTCCCAAGACTTAGTTAGGCTCATGTTAATTCCAGACATTAACTTGTTTTTAATTTACTAATTGTCAAAAATTATAAACACATATGTAATTTTTGAGGGGGAGAATAGTGATTAAAATGTGATCAATACATATTAATAACGGATATGATCTTCAATCTATAAGTGCGTTCCCAAACCTCCCATGTGCAAAACTCTTTCATAATATGGTGCATATGTGTAGGGGTTTTTTTGGTAACTTTGGAAACACTCAATGTGTCTTAAATGATTTCTCAGGCACGTTAATTGATTTTTTTATCAAATGGTTTTATGGATTTTCATGGCAATACCCCAAAGACCGACTAACTGTTGTTTCTCAAGGAGTTATAAGGCGGTTAAGGTTAGGTATATTAGTTCCATGATCCATCCAGAACCAAAGGGATCTAACCAGGAACACTCCATTAGATAGAGTAGAAGTCCTATGCATGATTGAAAAAAGGAGTAAAGTGAGAATAAAGGAATAGTGTTGACTAAGATGGAGCTAGTGCTGGAACAAACCCAATAAGGTACTAGTCATGAAGTCTCGGTAAGCACTAAAGGGGTTGAAGAATGAAAAATAATTATAAGGATAAAGGGTGAAAAGAAAGAAGCCCTCCATACAACCCTAGGCAAAAACCGGGTCAATACATAATCTATCGGTAATCACAAAGATGATTCTGATATTGAAGACTGACATCATGGACCCAGTGATGCAATGCACAACCCTCCCTAGCCACTCAGAATCTCTCAAAAGATTTATGTTTCATTTCTCGCGGAGATCAACACGTTTCTATCGGCTTTCTCATTCCGAGATCGTTGATATTGAAAAGGTGGCAGTCCGCTCCAGCCTCTGATTACCAAATAGCAAATGTGCACTTATAGAGTCTAGAGCCAACGAGATCCATCAAAAATATCACTAGGACATAAATTCCAATATACAAAATGTCGTACATCATTATACAACATTTGGTATGAAAAAGTCCTACGCATTATCCTTGTGGTAATTGCCAGAACATTCAGAGTGATACTCTTTGGTATTCACAGTGATGAATGGAAATCCTTCCAAAGTCAACATCAAACAGCTCTGCGGTTGGTGACTTGCGAGATTCTAAATGAATCAAGCTTGTGTCAACTGGATATCGATTTTGGTCCATGTAACACCCCCATTTTAACAAATATAGCAGTAGAAGCTAATATGGGGTATTACTTCATAGTACAACAGACATAACCATAAAAAATAACTCAAAAGAGACGTTTTGAAAATTTAGTTATCATTCAATATTATATCAAAGTTTTACAAAAGGTGGTCCCAAAATCTATATGAAAACATAACGTTTGAATGATAACAGTTTTTCCATCTTTAAGTCCGTGCCACTCTGTGCCATAAGTTGCTCAATTACCTGAGATAAACATGCTAAAAAGATCAACGCAATAGTTGAGTGAAATTCATAGGTTTATGATAAACAGTTGAATACAAGTCATAGTGGGTTATGTTGTTATACACCCATAGTTTGTAATAATTGCACATACAATTATCATGGAAAAACAATATTATTGCCCTAAGCTCATGATATCAATATGTTAACATGGAAATCACCTTAGTGATATTAGTGAGGAACAAATGTCCTTGTGGAAAGGTAACTTGCCAAAGTTACCCATTATAATCAAATATAGTGCTATTGGTACCAGAAAGTATAGGTACACCAACGGGAGTCATCACACCCCGATAGATCTATCCACAATATTCGCGTTCACTCGCAAGTGACTAATGGTTCATGATTAAGAATTATTGGCAGTGGAAGGTACTTAGGAAATAATATATTTGGCATACAGTTGGAAAAACACTTGCATTCATGGTTTAAGCATGTATCCCCCTCGCGGGTTTATAAAGTATTTAAAAGATTTAAAATACGAGGCTATGAACTCACCTTAACAGGGAAATCTGATTGATGGCAAAAGTATATCAGTTGAAAGTAATGGCCTTGTCACGCAACCTGTGTAATATGTCAAGTCTTAGTTTGATGGTTTATCTTTCAAAACTTCATGAATTTTATCATTTGATTTATTAATTTATGGAAATATTATATCACTGTTTGGGCCATCATAATTCTAAGGTCATGTAGTAAACGTTTGAGGAGCTAGGACACTTTAAATCGTAAAACCAGCAAACTCGTCAAAACGTATACCTAAATGAAACCCCTCACATGAAGCTCCCTAGTAACGTGATACGTTATAGTTTTAAGTTTTCTTCAAAAGCTAGTCGATGATAAGTTACGTTTGATATATAACGTAATTGAGTTATACTGCGTCGATTGATGATTAATAACGATACATGTGTCGGGTTTTAATAAAATCAAGTTTTATAATATTTATATATATTTTTATAATTAATATAAGAATATTATATTTTATATTTTTGCAAAAATGGCAATATATACCCTTGATTTATAAACTTTTACAAGTTTAGTCCTTTATATAAAAAGTATATATAATTTAAATCGTTAACTTTAGAACTTGGAAAAACAACCCCTCATAGTTATAACTTTGGAATAATGACATTTTCAGCCCCTCTAGTTATAAATTTCAGAAAGTTACGATATATACCCCTATGCATGAAAATATTTGGAAATCAAGTCCAAAATCCATAATTTTGATATTTTTGAAATCTAAAAGAGTTTTTTAGGTTATGGGTTATTAAAATAAGCTAAAATAATATGTTCTAATATAACAAAAGTTTTAGAAAAAGGATTCGTTAGCTATAAAATCAAAATGGGTCGTTTTTAGGGTTTTAACCAAAAACGCATGGGTTTGTGGTTCAAGAGATCAAACAAGAGTTTATATGGGATCATAAGGAAGCTTATTAAAGTTTTAAAACAGAAAATGAGCTTATTGAACAAGATTTGAGCTTACTTGAGCTTAAATGGGTCGTATGAGCTTATTTGGGTTCGTACGCCTAGAAATGTGTTCAAGGGCTTCTTTCTTTTGATTCTTGGCTTCAATTCTAATCTTAGGGACTCTTGAGGCTTCTCTTAATAATCTACTACAGCTAGGGAATGGCTAGAACTTCATTTGAGTGTGTGTGTTTAAGTTTGAAGGATGAAATGAAAAGGTGTGGGTGTTCGGCTTATATAAGGGTGAAACCAACTTGGTGCCTAAGTTTCCTAACTTGGTGGCTAAGTATTCTTAGAGTAGGGATCAAGGGTTGTAGAGGGTGAGTAAGGAAGGCTAGGAATGTAGCTTAGGGAGGTGTAAGGGTGCAAATGGACTAGAAGTGATGAGGTGGTTTGGTTGGTGAACAAGGGTAGCTAGTAGGTGACAAGGAGGTGACAAGAAGCTTACAAGGTGGTGATGGAGCTGCTTTCAATATATGGTGACATGGTAGTGAGGTCATGGTGGTGTTAGGGTGCTAGCTTGAGGTGCTTGAAATGGTTTTAAAAGAGAATTAAGGGGTGACGAGTGGTTTAGGGTTTCGAGTTAGGGTTTTTAGTTTTTATTCGAGTTAGGGTTAGGGTTTAGGATAGCTTCAGGTTTAAGATTAAGGGTTAGGCTTAAGATTAGGGTTTAGGATTATGGTTTAGGGTTTAGGATTAAGGTTTAGGTTAAAAATAAAATTAGGGTTTTAGGGTTTCGTTTAGAGTTTATGGTTTTAGATTAGAGTTTTAGGACGATCTAGGGTTTAGGAGTCATGCATTAAGTGCTTGTACCTTGTACTAAAGAGGTGGTATGAAATCTAGAATGAAAACGGTGGTAAAATGAGCTTATTTGAATTCATGCATTGTTGATTTGTACATTGAGTATTTAAGACTTGTACATTGACTTGGAGGGAAAATATGATTCAAATTGTAACACCCCCAAAAATACAACAATGCAGCGGAATACCACATGGGGTGCTACTTCATAATACACAGCGCTAGATACAAG
>BQNB010008583.1:0-89484 GCA_026074375.1 Tanacetum coccineum | reverse complement strand
GATTCTCGCAGTTCTGTATATTCATTTGGTTCTGAAAAGAACCTCACCCTACATATATACATATATATATTTACATATATATATATATACATATATATATATATACATATATATATATATATATAGTTAGGATTAAATAAGAAGTTTTCTTAAAATAATAAGCATAAGAAGTAACTATAACCGCATATTCGAGATGCACCGACTTAAATTAGATGCATCTCTATAATCTTAGATGCATTATAACGCATCATAATGTGTTTTCTAGCTTTTAATTAGATGCATATACGTATTTTAGATGCATTTCATTTTTTCTCTTGTTTTTTTTCCTCTGCATGTGCCAAAATCATAAAAATCAATTTGCACCATCTACATATCAAATTAACTTTCGAAACTCTATATGATGCATCTAGATGAATATAAATGCATCTAATGAAAGTCGTTGCATCTCAAATGTGTGGTTTTAATCACTTCTCACCACTTCTTATTTTAATTTACTTCTCACTGGATCCCTACTCTATATATATATATAACATAATTTGAATATTGTACACTATGTTATGCACAGATAAATTGTTTCAATCAAAACTATAAATGTGTAAATTAATTATCTTTAGTTATCATTCTCTAATAATTTCAACATCCTATCATTTTTACTAGGGGTGCTAGGATAATGTTGGAGCGCAATTCATATCGACTTAATGACAAAGTGTGCGTATTCATGGACTTTCAGCAAATGAGAAATAATAATCAAAGGTTTCTCTTTGTCTATAAAGTATTTAAAATACCAAAAAAATTGAAAAAACAACAAATGAAACCGTGTTGTCAATTGTTTAATCGGCTCACATTTAGATTAACAAACTAAAGAGAGTATAAGTGAGGGATGATCCTACGAACTCCGCCCCGAAAGGTATGAAGATTTTTAAAACGCGTGCGTCGCTTACCCGCTCCATCGCTTCTTGTGCGTTTTTCTAAAGAGCTACCGTGCACCTTTGACTATCGGTCCTAAAAATATTTTTATTATTTTCTACTTATTATTATTATTATATAAAATTTCAAAAATATTCTTCTTTACCCTCCTATTTGTTTAATTCTTATGTCTTCATTCAACCAATGTGGTTGTTATGTGTGTGGAGGTCCGTTAGATGGTTTACTTTGTTGACGGTGTACTTGCGAGTGGTGTGGAAATAATCTTAGAAATGGATTTTGTTCGTTTTGCGCTTCAAGAGCTGGAAATTCATTCGTTTATGATCCAAATCCGAATTCTTTCAATAATCCTCCAAACGTTTTCAACCACCCTCCACAGCCCCAGACATACTCGTGTGAGTTATGTGGGAATGATTCTCACTATGGGTTTGATTGTCCACCACGGGTACCGCTTGTCTATGAGCAGGAACCGTGCTACAATCAAAACTTTGGTGATAATTATCCACAAGAATGACCGAGTTTTTCCACAACAATATCTTTGTTGTGGAAAAACTGTGGGAGGACCTCATTCAAATTTTTCATTGTCAACCAAGGAATTCAAAACTTCATGGAGCCAAATCTTTGCTAAATCTCTAACTCTTCTGGTTTTGACCTACACCCGCAGGTAATTCCATCAATGCATCAGCCTTCAGAGTATTCAAGAAGACCTTAATCAACAAAGGATGAATGATGTTCTTAAAGCTGTGCAATCCTGGTTGAAAAAGTACGTCAACAAGATCATGGCGGCTAAATCATAGTACTCATACTCCGAGCCTTTATGACTGTTTCCAAAATATTTACGACGATAACGATGATGACAATGATGACGATGATGACGAGGAGAGAACTATTCCTTTGAAATAAATTATTTCTCGACTTCCTTCGTCTATTGCAATCATGACTTTTTTCCCGTCTTACCAACTATGGAGCCTGAGGACTTTCTCATCATGGGGGATGAAAAACTTAGCACTATTCCTGAAAAGGAATCGGACGAAGTAATAAAGTCTAGTGTTAAGGACCTTGTCCCAATCCCAAGTGAGTCCGAGGATACATCCGACAATGACAGTGAGTGTGATTTACCTTTTTGTGATAATTACGTGACTTCCTCTACTCCTCTATTCTATTCTAATAATGATTTTACCTCTAGTGATGACGAGTCACTTCCTGAGAAGGACGTTCAGGAAGAAAATTTTAAAATTTATTCGAACCCTCTTTTTGAATTTGATACAGAGTACATCATAGAGAACATAAATCAGATCCACGCCTCGCTTCTATTTTATGATGTGATTAGAGGACTCGAGAGCAAGGGGTACTCTTAGGTTTCTAACCTTAATACCGTATTTGCTATCACCCCTCTTTTTCGATGATGACTAGGAAGAGTGGATAACGACCCAGGAGTCCAATATGAATGAGATCGATGCTTTCAAAGATAATAAAGGATTCTACGGATATTTAGGACGTAATATTATAAATTCGGGAGGGAACGTAACTTATCTTAGTGTCTTACTAATATACAACGCCATAATCTTCCCCCGCCGAGGGTGTTTTTAGATCATGACCTCAAGAAGCTTAAAGGATGAACCTGATATGAAAGATATTGAAGAGTATGTTCAAAGACTACGACCCGAGAGATTCATGAGAAAAATATTTATCCGACATAAGGAGGTTACCCATTGAGGATCGACATTATTTTTCCCTGCACATTTGATTATCAAAATCTTCTTCTTTTTTTTCCTATCTGTTACTCTCTTCTCTCTCCTCGGGAGTTGAGGAACTCATTTTTAACTCCCGGCATCTCCGCTTATAGTTTCTATTCCTTAGAGTCGGTGGCATATGAAAGTCCGGTGATGATTTTTCCATTTTTCTGTTTCAATCCC
This sequence comes from Tanacetum coccineum, assembly GCA_026074375.1. Taxonomy (NCBI): domain Eukaryota; kingdom Viridiplantae; phylum Streptophyta; class Magnoliopsida; order Asterales; family Asteraceae; genus Tanacetum; species Tanacetum coccineum. The sequence continues at coordinate 86,644 of BQNB010008583.1, read as the reverse complement.
AAGGATAAAGGAATTCGGGGTGAGTCAATCTAGAGACTCACACAAAAACAAGCGCTTCTCAGGAGGCAACCCGTGTTTCTATCTTCTTTTTCTATTTTCTAATAAGTGTGATGTGAGGAGGCTCGCCTTTTCCTTTCTCGTGTTTCGTGGCTTGTGTTTTATTTTCAAGATTGGCCGGATTATGAAGACTCTCGTGCTCGTGGTTTTGTCCATCGTTCACTCAAGCTTCAATCCTTAGCATGCTTATATATGGGAATCCGATATCCTAAGATCTTATTGACTAACGTTTACTATAAGCAAATTAATAAATGTCTTTTTATAATTACGAAGGAGACCCTTTTATATTAGGATTATGAATTTATTTTAGTATGGAGGTGGCAGCTCACGTCGAGGACAATGTTTATTTCTATTAATGGGGTATGTATCGATTTGATCGTACTTGAATTTGCCTTGTCTTCACTAACCCCGTTATGCACCTAAATAACCAAAATAATTGATTTCTGCCAAATTAATTTAAAAAAATAGAGTAAGTGTTTTGACACGAATTTTGACTTTCCGATGTTGAGAAAAATTAATATAATTTGACTTGATCGGGCATGTATGGCCTCTAGCTTTCCCCTAACCGATATGAATGAAAGCTTTTGCTAGTCTTTTATACAAGAAGCTTTAAAACGCGAATTCTAGCTTGAAAAAGCCAAGAGTTTGCAAGTTTCCATAATAGACTTTAAATATGCAAGGCTTGATTTTATTAGACTAAGCATTCACGAATCTTTTTAGTAGAGATTTTAAAGGACTGGGGGAATAATAATGTTGCAATAATAATGATAATAAAGCCAAATTTTGACTCCGGTGTTATCTAAATAAAGCTTCCATCTCTGGACTCGTAGTTGAGTTGTTTCGGATGAAATAAAAAGGAATAACGCTTAGAAGATTAGGAATAAGGGAGTAGAATGAAAGAAAGTAGATAAGCGTACACAATTGCATTTATGAGTAGTGTAAGCATCATACTGTATTTAACAATGATTTCGTTTTTAATCTTGGTTTGGGACAGGTGAAAAATCGAGGACGATGGATTTATCCTTTTGGACACTATTTAAAAGTGTTTCTTGTTCTGTGATCCTAAAAGTTATGATTAAATAATGAAAGTCAAACATGTAGTTTCTCTTTAAATATATATATATATATATAATATAATAATAATAATAATAATAATAATAATAAATATATGCATATATAAAAAAATGGTAAAACCTGCACGTTTTAAACTAGTGAGTCTTAAACCTCTAGATGAACACTTATCTACTTTTCAAGATAATTATCTAAGAGCGGTTGGATTTTTAGTTTTCTATGTGTGTATATGACATTGCGTGAGGAACAACTGCAATAACTTAGTATGGGGAATTTTGATATTTTTTTAAATCACATATTAATTTTCCATTAAAACAAGCTTAATGACACAAAATACATAAAAAATATATGTATATGCTTGCATTATGTAAATAGTATTGTGCAGTAACGGATGATATAAATAAATTGACAAAACAAACCAAAAGGGACAAAACCCGAGCACGGGATTAGAAGAGCGCGAAAAAGCTAAGTCCGAAGGGCATATTCATCTTAATGGGCCAACCCTGTACCCATTTAATGGTCGGGTCAGCCCATTAACACCTAAATGATCTGAACACTTTTATCAAAATAATATCAAGCCTATAAATCCAAATCAAATTCATTATATCCAGTCTAAGCCCAAGTCCAAGCCCAAGCCCAATCCTAAAGTCTAACCCAAGTCAAACAATAAACACGCTTCTTTTTACTATTCACCCTTCGTTTTCACAACTGCAAAGAACACAGGGTAACTCACCTTCACTCCACGCATCCCTCTCTTCTAGAAGTCCACGTTGGCAAGCTCTGACATCATACCATTGACACGCTGGCAATCCCCAACAATCTTATTGGTTGATGAGACGTGAAAGTAATCCAAGGACTAGAAGGACGGATTTAGAATCTGTTATGATTGAAGGGCTAGGATTGATGATTGAGAACGCTCCTCAAAGTCTAGAATCATCTCCTCTCACTAGAAACAGAGCTCGAAATCAAACATTAGGGTGGTATTTTTTAATCTAGCTTTTTATTGTAGCTTTAGCTTTATTTTTCATCTTATTGTCACTTTTATATGTAATTTTCATTTCAAAAGCCTTGTAATACTCTTTCATCATTATTAAATTTTAGTTTGCATTTAAATTTTGTGTTGAATTTATATTTTACTTTTAAACAATTTCGTTTAACATGTGTTTGGAAATCACCTAATAAGCTTAATAAGCTCTTAATTACCTATTAAGCTAGTTCTTATTTAGATTAGCTTGTTTAAAGCTAAACTAAATAAGCTAATCATTCAATTCACCTAAAAAGTCATTATAAGCTTAATTTGGATGATAAGCCAGAAATAAAAGGGCTTATGGGTACTTACCAGCTTATGAAAATAAGCTGGAGCTTAAAGATAAGCTTTTAAGAGTAATTTGAGTCCTTATTTTGAGCAAAGGACAAGGTACTTCTTCTTGTAACTCATTTAGCGTTATTTTCTCATTCAGCTTATTCGCTCTGCTTATTAATGTGCTTATTATTGCTTAAATGTGCTTATCTGCTAATGTTAGCTAATGTGTCTAGTTTTAGTTTAAAATAGTTTAGTTTAAGCTTTCATAGAATCTGTCCTTTTTAAGTCAAATATAGCTTATTAATTTAGCTTATTGTTGAGTGCTTATTTTTCCTTAGATTATGCTTATTTGTCCTCAATATGCTTAGTTCTTAATCTATTTTCATAAATTAGCGCTTATTTGGATCTGTTTTAGCTTAAAAGTTCATTTTCTAAAGGGGTGTTTGGGATAAAGACATTCAATATGAGAATAGAGTGTAAAACTGTTTTGCACTCCATATCAGTTTTTATAAGCTAATATTTTAGTCCTAAGATTAGTTTAAGTTTGTTCTAAAGATAGTTTTGTTAAGTTCTGACAGTATTTTGTATCAAAAAGGTTGAAGTCTGCCAAGTTTCAAAAGTTGTCAAATAGCTTTATTTGCCAATTGTCTTAAAATGTATTTGAGGTATGAGTATTGTTGTTCAAACTAGTTTCATTAGTTTCAATTCCAATCTGTTTGAGTTATATGGTTTGAAAAACGCTTTTGTGGCAATTAGATGGAAACAGTCAAGCATAACTAGTAAATGGTCTCTTCTTAAGGGTCTGATTATGCAGATCATTTGAGGTCAAATTATAGCTTAATTTAGGTTAGTTTTTGTTGGAATTAGCTTATTGTAGTTTGTGCTAAATCTGGTTTAAGTTTTCAGTTTGTTAAAAATGTTTTTGAGTCTTAATTTTTAAGCTACAAAAGAGTCAATTCATACCAAAAGTCCAAAAACAAGTAGTGTTCCTGTCATTTTCATCTTCTTTATTCTAGCTTATTTCCTTAGAAAGTTTTCTTAATTCAACTTATTTGTGTTCTTTGAGTCAAGTTCTTAATCTGTTTTTAGTTCTTAGCTTATTAATAGTGCTTATTTGTTCTAAATAATAGCTTAAAGTTTGGCCATAGTCCTTTAAATGTCTTTTTAAGTAAACTGTCTAATTGCTTTTATCTGTTTTCCAGCTTATTCTGTTTGCTTATTTCAAGTTATTAGTGTTTATTAGGTCTAGCTTTAGGTCTGTTTTTAGCTTATTAGTTTTCTTGTTGCTTATTGAGTCTAAAAAGCAAAACAGTTTTAGCTTAATATTCATAGAGTCTTAACTAGCAAACTGTCCTTTTTTAATTAGCTTTTTCCTAGCTTAAAAATAAGTTCTGTCAAAAGTATTTTTTTTAAAGTGCTTAATTTTGCTTAAACTTTAGTTGTTTTTAAAAGAAAAATAAATAAAAATGTTTTGCAAAAAAAAGGATAGTCACAGGACTCGAACCTGTGACCTCCCTCTCACAACACACACACCTTAACCATCGCGCCCTTGAAACTTTTTCATTATATGCTCATCATATGTTTCTTATACTCAGTTAGTTATATAGCTTATCTGAATTTTCACAACTTATTAAAAATAGCTTTTCGTTTTGATTTTCTTCGTAAACCTTTTAAATAAGCTCTAGTATTTTTATAAATTTTCTCAAATTTTTAGGATTAAGTTTTATATTTTTTATCTAATTTTTAGTTTGAAAAAGTGTTTTATTAGTTTTAAAAATTCAAAAAAAATACAAAAAAAACTATAATTTCTGTTTTTAAAAATTAGTTTTATCATTTTAGTTTAAGAAATTTGCAGTTTGAATTTTTAGAGTTTCATTTTGTCTTCTTTGGTTAACTAGTTTGCTTTTAGTTATTAATTTGTTATTAATTGTTTTTAAATATTGTTTAGATTTTTAAATTGCCTTAATTTCTAGTTTAGCGTGCCTTTATATGCTTTCCTTTTGCGTTAGTAGATTTAGAATCAAAAATCCAAAATATCTATTATTCAAGCACGCGATCACTAACTGAAACAAGATTTTCAATATTCACGCTTCGTTGGGAAAACGACTCGGGAACGATTTGATCTTTATCCTTTCATAAGGGTAATTTTCTCATCAATACTTTCCGGAAATAAATTTTATTCGTAATTAGTTTATTACTCTTTCACAAAAGTAGTTTGCCTAATTTGCTTTTAATATATATGTATATGTATATATATATATATGTATATGTATATATATATATATGTATGTATATATATATATATATATATATATATATATATAATATATATATATATATATATATATATATATATATATATATACTTTGTGAGACGAATTAGTTACCAAAGAAGTGACTAGCTTTCTGCCAAAGTCTCAGAAACACAAATCATGTGAAAGAATATGAGCTTGCTTCTCTATTTGGTAAACTAAAATATGAAGAAAACCTTATAGACAATATTTATGAGACTAACAAAGAGAAAACTCTTATCTCTGCAACTCCACTATCATCTGCTTTCATCTACACCTCTATTGTTTAGAACTTTCAAGATAATCCTGATGATGAAGAGGATGTAAGAAGCATTCAAGAGTATATGAATGACCTTAAAGAAGAATACCAAGTAAGAGCTCTTTTAGCTAACTCTAAAAGATTCTTCAAAAAGGGTACTCAAAGGTTCAGTGGTGCAAAAGCAACTGATCAAACTGAATGCCACAAATGTGGCAGTAAAGGTCATTTTGCTAGAGATTGTTTTTCAAAAACATCAGTCCCTTCATATCAGTCACCTTTTCATATTCGTCTGAGCATAAACCTGAACTAAAGCATACCAAAGACTTTAAAGCCAAATACAACAAAGTCAAAGCTAATTAGCCCTCCTCAGTTCTAGTGTGTCAGCTCCTAAGTCATCCTTAGGCAAAAACAAGGGTCTCATTGCTGAAACGTATGAATGGGATGAAGAAGAAGTGTCATCAGATGAAGAAACTGAAGTCAAAGCTCTTATGACACTTGTTGATGAAGAAAGAGTCTTTGTTGGCAAATAAAGTGTCGGCAATGGTGAATGGGTCAAGATCTCTATATAAATGCACATACTCTTCTTGAAATGGAAGATAATGATGATAGAAAATCCTTTCTAGATTATTTGTATATTGATCTAAACTATGTTGAAGAACAAAGAAACAATCTTTGCAAAACAATAAAATCTCATTCAAGACCAGAATACATGCGATAGAACATCACCCCCCCCCCTTATTAGTATTAAAACAAGCAAAACTTGATCTTGTTACTATGCAGCATGTAAAAACTGAGATTCTCAAAGAGAATCAAAACTTAAGAAATGAACTGAAAGAGCTAACATCTATCACAGAAACATGGCTAAACAGTTCTAATAAAGTAAATCAATGTATCAGTGAACAAATTTCCACTCAAAAGAAGAAAATATTAGAAATTAACCAACTCACTGAAGATACCTCCAGTTTCTAGGCCAAAAGACTTGATATTTATAAAATCTTCAGCAGATAACTCAAATATGTCTATTACTACCTGTAATAAACCTAGGTTATCTAAAGCTAAAAATTCTACTCTGCCAAATCATGATACTGATAAGGTACCCTCAGATGAGTCAGAAAGAAACATGACTGATCATTCAGTTGATGTCTCTGACTCTTTAGTGACTGATTATGATCAGCTGATGAATCTTTAGTCTGTAGCACCCCTCTTCCTCTACTGAAGAAGCTGGTTGGTGTGAACCTCTCTCTAGACCAAAGACTATCAAATTAATTTTGAAGTCAAATTCTACATTCAAATCTGAAATCTTAAAAAGTGTCATCATTGATGAACCATCCTCAGCTCCTGCTAAGGATAACATAAGCATTTCAGTTTCAAAAACTAATTCAGCTCCTGCTAGTAAGTTAAAAGATGTGAAAATCGAAGATGACCCTCCTTTGGATATTGTAATGAAAGAACTTAATGAACTAAAATTACAAATTATCAAGAATAAGTCATATTTCTCCAGATACAAGAATTCTCAATAGGTTCCTCCTAAAGCACTTCAAAACAAATACAAAACTCAATTCAAAATGAATTGTGAACTGTGTGGACACAACAATCATCTCTCTAAGAATTTTTGTCATGTCTTGTTTTGTAAAAAGTGCAAAAGAACTGATCAAAGAACATGTGATCATGCTGAATTCATGTCTTCCATGAAGATACACCGGCATCACACTAACCAAGGTGAATCCTCCTCAAGATCTAGATCTTAAAGACCTTTTCCTTTCTGCATACATTATGGGTATAATGATCATCAGTCTCATGATTGTGTATACTATCCCACATGTGAGTTATGTGGAAGCTATGATCATGATACTCATGGTCATAACAGGATTATTTCTCTAAGAAAAGAAATCAAACCTAGAAACCCTGAGCATGTCACAAAGAACTGTGAAACATGTGGTAGCAATGTTCATACCATAACTGATCACAAGGACATTGAGTGGTTTAGGAAAAGAGAAGCACTTCAAGCTAAGAAAGCTGAGACTCTTAAAACAAGTAAAATTGAATTATCAAGATCAAAGACTCCCACTAAAAGGTGGGTTTCTAAGCAAAACTAGCCATCTTGAATCTATTTGTGTAGTATAACTTCAGAAAATTCATATCGCCTTTGAACAATGGACGCTCAAAGTGTATGATAAATGTTAAGGATTACCTGCACAAATATAAGGAATAACCATAACCTAAATTAATATATGAAGATGTGTCTACATACATCACTGAAGGTCATGGTTATGTAAAATAATGGTATAGTTTTCATAAATAATAATAAAAAAATCTAATCTACAATCTCTTTAGCTTCAGTCGAATCTGTAATGCTAAAAATATTGTTTAGATTAAAGTGAGAAAAGAAGGGTGCATGCTCCACAGCATGACCACTAAAATGCTTTTAACAACTAAGAATCTTTCATAAAACTTTATGAAAGATAAATCATCTGTTATTAAAGCAGAAATCTCATCTCACCAAAATGGTCAAAATGATCATCTGTTTCAAAGATGAATTCTTAAATGATGATCATTATGAACACTCAAACACATCAAAAAATCCATTTAGAACCTCATAGTACTGAAGACATTCAGATCTCTGAACACTTATCCTCTCTAGATGGAAGATACTTCAGTACATGATACAAATCCAATCCTTTTCAATAAGGGATGAATCTGAGCATTGTAATCATAAGGCAATAACTCTTGATCTAATCATCAATCAATCAAAACATTATGTCAAGGATTTTCTTAAAAAGTATGACATAAATGGTTCATCAATAATGGTACCCCCTAACAAGTTAGGACCTGATCTCAATGTTGGATCACTTATGTACCAATTTGCATGCAAATCTGTGTGTTAGAGTACTGAAAAGTAGCAATCTGTTTTTGATGAACTTTCTAAATGAGCCAATTGAATGAGCCAACTTTCAAAAGATTGATTGTTGAGCTAGGTATGCTGAACATTGATTCAAAACCTTAAGCTTCAGTACTGAAAAAAACTGAAGTTTTAGCGCTTTCATCCAAAACTAAACAAACTTTCATATGTTAAATGTAGAATCAGTTTTTTGCCACAAACCTTTAGCTTGACTTAGTGAAGTAACATGAACATCAACATTGTGTATCATTCCTGGATTCATAGCATGTTGTGGTTTTGTCGCCTTCGCTAGAGCTCAGATATTGGTCAAGTCAAGAACTGAACAAAACTGATTTATCTTCTTCAGTTTAGTTTATAAAATGATTTTATCTAATTCTTCAGCTGTCTCTCGAGTGAAGTAACTGAGCAATCACATGTGTCTCATTCATAGATTTGCATGAGCATTTTGGTTTTTGTCACCTTCGCTGGAAGATTGATGATGATAAAGACTACAATAATCAGTTCAGCATAACATAACATCAAACCTGAACCTAGTTCAGCTTCTTTACATCAATCACAAAGTCAATTTCAAAAACAAAAATGATTTTCAAAATAAATAATTTTAGTAAGTGATTTCTTGCAAAAGAAGTTAACAAATTTAAAAGTTTATTAAAAATGAATTTTAAACGTTCGAATGACCTCACCATTTCTCTCACCTACTTTAACAGTGCACAAACGGCTATACAATGTTCTAGGTGTTAGTAGCATGGTGTGATGACTTTCATTTAATACAAAGTTTAACATACATATTAAAAACAAACCCTAAAACTTCTCACAAATACATAACTTCCATTTGGCAGTTATCAATTCTTCAAGAATAAAAGTGAAAAGTAACAAATCATATAAACCCATTCTACCTTTCACAACTTACTCCTCACAAACAAACAAATCATTTCACTAAGAACACACACACAAAACCCCAAAACAAATCAAATAATCAAAACCCCAATCACATCAAATGGCAAACCAAGAACAAAATCCTCCACAACAAGAACAACCCTTTGTTGTTGCAAAACAAGTTAGCTTCAAACTTGAAGACATCCTCCTCAACACAAACAATAAGGTTGCTCTTCTATACCCAGAACACACCAACAAAGACACTTTCAAATGTGTTTCTGATTTCATTTCCAAGTGCTGCCTTAAAGAACCGTTTACCAGATCCCCAAACATGTATAGGGAATACCTAACCGAGTTTTGGTACTCAGCTAAAGCTCTTGAAAACTCTAAGGTCTCTTTATCTGTCCTCATTGGTGGTATTTATGGCGAAGTAGGGGTAAACACATTTAGGAATGCCATTGGTGCACATTACCTTCCTTACTCTAGAGAATATGTTGCACCATCGTCCATTGACATAGTAGGCCACGGTTTGAAACAATCGAGTATGGGGAAACTATTCCTGCCAAAGGGACTCTCAAAAATAGTCTTCTTCCTCCTAGGTGGAGGTTATTAATGGCATAGATCATCCAGTGTTTAGGAGGTAAAACTAGAGGTTTTTATCAAATTACCAACAAAGATGCCATCATACTGTATAGTCTAGCAAATGGGATCAACATAGACTATGCCAGTCCTTTCAAGAAAGTGAAGAACATAAAGAAGATATTCAATCTTCAAGTGTTTCCACCATGAAAGAACTACCACCTCATTTCATATACACACCTCTGTTCGTTAACATTGATAACCAACAAAACACCAAACAAATCTTGAATTCATGATCATCCACCTTTGTCTCGATAGGATCACATGCACATCAATGTTAGTGCAAATGATATATTAATCATTTATGACAACCTCCTGTCAACACATCCCTCTTTAGTCTCACCCATTCTTCCCCACTTTTCAGCTCTATGGAATCATTTTCATTCACATCCAAGAACATATCGTCTCCATCCTCATCTTATTATCTTTTTTTATCCTTTTAAAAGTATATATGTTGGCACAGCCTCGCCAAGATATTAAGTGACATTCATCTACCTTTAAAAATTCATTCTCATAATATTTGTGTGTCAATCAATAAACGAATCTCATTCTCATTTATTAAAAGTTGGTCGAATCTTAGTCCTTAAACATACGTATCGGCTGTTTTTATTTTATCATTTAGGTTGTTGATTTTAAAATAATGATTGCATGTCTAGTTTTTAATTCTCTTTCAAAGTGTTATACTTTAGAATAATAACACCTAAAAGTGCATGTCTAATTCCCTGCTAATTTCTTGCTATATATATATATGCACTTGTCTACTAACTTTGTTTTGTAGCACGCATCTAATCTTGATTCCTTGGTGCCCCGAACAAGGGGGAGCATACATCAAGGGGGAGCATTTGCAAGTGTCCTGCTTATTTGAATTGCATTCATCGAACGTCTTGAGCATCGATGGTAATTTATTTGATCCATAGATCCGCTAGAGTAAATATATAAGGAATTTAATTATCATGGGGGTGAAATGAGAAAGGGGGAGCTCGAAGATATATGAGTAAATATCGTGGAGTTGGTTAAACCGTGATGATAGAAGACTTTACTGGGATGATACAAGCTCACCTTTATAGGAAGATAAGATCTGGGATCGTCAAATACAATGAAGGGTTTATCCATACTCTAAATACTTCACCCCCTCCACTTTAAAATCACCTACAACCTTCAGGTCTTCTTTTCATACCTTTAACTTATATACTTAAAGTACATACCTTCTATACATGTCTTCTTCTCATTTCTCATGACCTTTTCTAAACTATCCAAGAAACACAAAATCACTTTCAACCCTTATTTATCATGTCTTCTTTTCATACCTTCAACCCAGATACTTAGAGCATCTAACTTCTTATCATTCCTCCAACCTATATACTCGAAGCACCTGCTTTCTTCTCATGCCTTCTTCGCATACCTCTAACCTATATGCTCGGAGCACCTACCTTCTTCTCATTTCTCATGTCTTTTTTTAACCCTTACCACCTATCGTACGTTGGAGCACTTACCTTGGATAATAGAGAACTCTGAGCGGGTGTCTTTTTGTTTTGAAAAAAGGGGGATAAAGGAGTGTAAACGAGTGAATTTTACATTTTACTATGAGTTAGAATTTAGATATTTTGTCATCATCAAAAGGGGGAGATTGTTAGTGAAAATATTACGATATTTAAATCTATACGGCCTCATTATGTTTTGGTGAGACAAACATAACTTGTAATACGTAACGTAAAGTGCGTAGTTACTCGTAATCACAAATCATCATGCATACAATGCATCAACCATCTCTGAGGCGTCTCAAGTCTTCATCAACATGGACATTTGTTTACACTCGACGTAAATCACATAAGGTATGTACAAACAAACATTAAACTTGTAGGATGATTAAAGAAATATGTTTTTGTCTTAAACTTTACATTTTTACAAATGTAATAATTTTTTTTATATAAAAATACATTATACAAAATATTTTTATAAATAAAAAAATGTTTTATTTAATATAAACATTCAAACATGGGTTTTCCCTTCTAAAAATGGACCAACCTACACCAGGATAAACCTATCTACTAAAAGACAAAAAAATGAGACGTCTACCTAGGATGGCTTCCCAGATAGGTAGAACGGTCCCCCAGATATATCTGAGACGTAGGACCGTCCCAGCTTGGACGCTCTTCTCTCTCGCCTATAAAATACTGCACTATATCTAATTATTTTCCTGAACCCTTTAACACATAGTTTTCTGTTTTAAACCTCTCTCTACTTCTCTCTAACATCTCTGATCATTTTAACTTGTTTTATCTTGTTTAAATGTGATCCAGTCTTCTATTCATCCTTTATTTCCTCAAGTGCAAGAGAAGAACTTTCGTCATCATCAAGATACAAAATTATGTAGTCTAGTTAGTCCATTTGTAATATATGTTACATATAGATTGAGTCCATGTCTTCCGATCTTTAGTATTGGTTAGATCTGACTAGTGTGTTTGTCTAGAACATAAGTGTGAGATCCAGTTAGTATATTAGTCCTCAAAATACAAGGGTGAGTGGTAGATTGGTTCTAGCTAAGATTATGACTCGACATCTAGCTCGGTGTCGAAATAAGATAAGCTACGCGGTTATGTGTTTAGCCTTAAAACACTAGGTTTGTTTTATGTTGCGACATAAAAACACAACGGTTTTGGTTTTACCCGAAGAAGACACGATATCTAGCTTAGTGTCAAAATAATTGTATGCAGACTTGAAGGTATTTCTCCGGTCGAGAAGGAGCTTGTTGACTATGAAGTAACTGTCGAGTTGTACTCCGGGAATTGAGTAGGGCAAAGAGGAGCTTCGTGACCGAACCACTATAAATCATCGTGTCTGGTTTGCATTTCCTTTTACTTATCTCTTTATGCTTATATTAGCATTTATCGATTTATATTTGCATATGCATTAGATAGATGATTGTGTAACTTGTAGTTTATATTGTTGCGATTATGTTTGTGTCGTGGATATCGTGTTTATAGTTATGCAATTAGATATGCTTTACTACTATATGTATAGTTATTGTAGAACTAGTATTAAAACTCTTCATATTGCGTCACATTGATCGGGTATTTGATACAAAAGTATTTTAGATTTTAAACGAAAACGTATTCACTCCCCTCTACGTATTTCTACAAATTCCAAGGATGTTTCCATTGTTTCTTGATGAGATTCAAAGGTGAATCTATCCGTCGAGAGGCCATATCCCCGCCACAATACCAAACTGCATCTTTGATTTCTTCAGAGGTGAAAGGTAGCTCAAGAAATGTGACATTTTCCGGAGAGATATGATTGAAGAGGTTACAAGAAAAACGGGGTCTGGAGATATTAGATTCTAAGTATTTAGTTTCAAAAAACTGGAATATGTGGGATTTTAGGGAGGGGGATCAGTGGTTCATGCACCATGAATGTTGAGCCCAAAGATTCTTGAATGATTGATACGGTTGTTGATGATGTCATGATAAAAACCCGTGTTTTCGTCACCTTCAAGAGCCCAACGAATTTTTGCCTTTTGACGTAGATCATTTATTTTATTATTTTCGAGAGTGGTAAGGAGTTTAACTATCTCAATTCTAACATCAATGTCGGATTGAGATAAAGTGTTCTCTTCAGCCTTTGAGTCGATGTGGCTAAGGGTGTTGCGGAGTGTTTCGGCAGTAACAGATTCCACACCAAATACCCTTTTTCTCCAAGTCTTTATAGCGATTTTCAAGTTCTGAAGCTTTAGTTTAAAAATAATGGCCGAGTGAGTGTTTAACGATAATTTTGCACACATACTACAATCCTCACTTTACTAACACACATACTGTAACAATGACCAACACACACCGAACAGAATCAGAAGTTATGATGTGAATCCAGACTCGAAAAATCCATCAATCGACTGCCAAAACACATATACTAACCAAAACCCAAACAGAATCTCATCGCCCCGAAAACTTTAAAAATAGGGCTAATTACTTTGCACCAGACGATGATAGCCTCATTGAATTGCACATGGTCAAAATTCATAAGAAACGTAAAATGATAGTTAAGAAATGAAACCAATGCAAAAAGAATCAGTATCATGGCATACCTTTAAGGGTTAAAAAGATTTAAGCTAAATTGCTAACAATAAATCAAAACATATTCTTATAACTAAACGATTATTCGCGTATGGCGGCTACAGTGTATATTAGCGCCGATCTGTGTGTGCAGTTTTTTATGTATATATTGGATGTTGGATTAAAAACCATGAGGCAAAGTAAGTGTTTAATGTAGATAAAAATATATAAAATATATATTAAGAATGCAATATTTTTTATAAGTAAGGTATTTCATTCTAACAACATTAATCACTATTTAAGTTTTAGCATAAAGAATTATCAGTGTTTTCATCTTCAAATGAAAGAAAATGACGACTACTTCCAGAATACAGTGTTCAAGCAAAAGGACGAAGTCACTCAACAAAAACTAAATAAGATAGTCCCAAAGTAGACTCATTTAAGAGAAGTAATATTATAAATAAGGAAAATAATATACCTTTATATACTTTTTATATGTCCATGGACTAAAAGATTTAAGTTAGAAAAAACTCCTCCAATGGGTCGATAAATAGGAGGAGATAGTTTATATTGCATTTTGGGTAGTCAAGATTAGTTTTATCATATCACATATCAAAAGCTCAAGATTAACAAATTCTCTCATCAAAACACACACACTTGACCACTTTGATTTACACACACTTATCCATGCAATCAAGATTCTATATGTTATAATAATAAAGTTATAATAAATCAAGCAAATTAAACTACTCATCCCCCTCCCCCTTCTCAACTTTTTATAGGTCATACGTCTTTAAATGATTATCATAAATTTTTGTTCAATACTAAAAGTAGAAAAAGAATTTTTGATCGAGTTACATTAAATATTGCCCTCATTTGAGGTTAGGCTAAGTGTAATGGTGACCATAAAGAGACCAGCCAAAAGTTCAATATTGACCCAATTTTTGTCATAGACCCAATGAACCAATCATAGCCACTCATTTTTTTCATCAAAAGTAAAAAAAACCCACTTTTCACCTTTTTAAAAAAAATAAATATCTCACACACTGTTAATCGTTACGCAAAACAAAATATATCATCGCGACGGAAATAATTTATCCTTTCTATATAGGGCGACACAATGTACTATTCGACGAACTTTTTTTAATGATTTTATTAAGTCATAACGATTTTATGAAATCATATATGATTAATGAAATCATATATGATTTTATGAAATCATATAAGATTCGTTATGAATCGTCAACTAATCATATATTGATAATCCGCAATACTTGACTAAACAAAATTAAAAAAAATTTCGTCGTAAAATCACAAATCATATAATGAAAAAATTATTTTTATGTAATCATATATGGATTTCGCAATTCGGACGAAACAAAATAGAAAAAAGTTCGTTAGAATCACAAATCATATATTATGATTTTATGAAATCATATATGATTCGTTATACGAATCATATATGATTCGTTATACGAATCATATATGATTTTCGCAATTCGTGACTGAAAAAAAAATCGAAAAAAAGTTCCTCGAAAGTATATCGTGTCACCCGTCTACTGAAAGATAAAAAAATACTCGTCGCGATGGTGTATTTTTTGTCGTGTGACAATTACCGTTTGTAAGATATTTTATTTAAAAAAAGAGTGAAAATTGAGTTTTTTATTTGATGAAAAAATAGATGGTTGAGATTGATTCATTGGATCTATGACAAATAATGGGTCTATGTTGATCTTAACTCTGTAGACCAACATCCCCATTGTCACATAAACTTTTTCTCTCCAAGACAACTTCATGACCAACTTAGTGTAGCAAGGAAACCGATGACACTAAAAAAACATACCCAAAAATCAATTAATAAACACCCCCACACAAACATTCGTCCCTTTTGCTTTCAACTCGATCACATATGCGACCGATTCGTCCCTTTTGTCCATCTTTGCCGCATCCCATAAGTGGGGTCTTGTAATAGTTTGGCGCTTAGCCCAGTCGAACCGACAAACCTTGTCGATCGAGAACCTTTACACATTGTCTTTTTTTTGGTACACCTGGTCTTATATATAAGACTTTATAAGATAAAATTAATTAAATTAATAAAAAATAAAATTACAGAAAAAGAAATTATTTTTATAATAAGCATGTTTTTTTTTTAAAGCTGTAATTAAATTTTATGAGATATGGAACTATTTAATAGGTGATGCACTATTGTTTTTTGTTCGTTTGGGACAGTTTGTATTGGCTAAAACCGAAACCGAACCGAAATATTCGGTTTTTATAAAACCAAAAATCGAAACCGCTCGGTTTTTTGCGGTTCAGTTTTTTCGGTTTTTCGGTTTATTCGATTCGGTTTTTTGATTTTTTCGGTTTCAAATCGTTTATATTTGGTTGTGGCTAATTTATATTAATAAACTTGTTTTACGTAGAAAAATGATTATTATTTTTTTGTCAATATGAGCCTTATAATGTTTATCCAAATTTCTACAATTATACACATATAAATGAGACACACGCACATGCAAGTGAAAATACCAAGGTTATAAATAGCGTGAGGCGTGGCGTGGCGTGACGGCAATAGGCCAAGCCTCACGCCTTTAACGAGCCATACGAGTCATGGCGTCTTAAGGTTGACTTAGAAGCGACACAAAATATGAAAATATTTATAAATCTATATATTTATATCATATTACAAATATATCGAGTTTACAAAAAGTGTCATACACAAGGAATAAAGTAAAGAAACTATTTTTGCTTGTAATCTTTTTAATTTGTATATAAAAATACGTATTTTTATCGAAATTGAATTAAAAAAACCTCCACGCATCACGTTTTATCGCGTCTTATCACGTTTTTTCATTCCTCATCTCACGTCAAGCCTTAAGCCCAAGCCTTGGTCTATTGCGTGGCGTGGAGGTCACGCCTCGCGCCTTTGCGAGGCCTTAGCGGCGCCTTTGCGCGACTTTTAGAACCATGAAAAATACATATAGTATGATCATTGTCATACATGTAACGATATATTGTCAAGTAAACACACGTACATGACAAACACATATATAAACATTAAGATATATATGCATTATAATTCCACCCACAAAATAAATATGAATTTAAAAATTGGATTTATTATTTATTTATATTATATTAATTATTTATTATTATAAAACGCGTTCGGTTCGGTTTTTACGGTTCGGTTTTTGGACGGAAACCGAACCGAAATTTTTCGGTTTTTGATAAAGTAAAAACCGAACCATCGGTTTCTAGTTTCGTTCGGTTTTTTCGGTTCGATTTTTTCGGGTTTCGGTTTGATTTCGGGTTTTTCGGTTTTTTCTGCTCACCCCTCTATTTATAATAAAAAAATTACAAAATCAGAAAATAATCAAATCCAAAACTTTATATTTTATTACAAAAGGTATCCTATGAGTTTTTAAGGGTCCGCAACACTGGGGATACCGACACCAAGAAGATGACTCTTCTGAATATTTATTGACATACCAGAAAGTAAGGAGAAGCATCGAAGAATATTCATGATACCCTTTAAGTTAGAATGAGACCACTCACCAATAAATACCGCGTCGTCGGCGTAGAATAAATGAGACAACGAGTGATCTTTTAAAACTATATGTTGTGGGTTCAAGTCTCGCTGAAAACATGTGATATAGTATTTGTGAAATAGATGGTGTAGATTATAACAATTTGCCGTTATAAAAATAACGATTATATGATCTCACAATTTTTATGTAGATTTAGTAATGTTATATTGCATTAGTTAAAAGTTGCATGAGACTAAATGAATTAACATACATTATTCATGCAACAAATACAAACGGTGCCAAAACATGATATAAATTCTAGTCTTCCTTTAGGAGGCTGCTTATCAAAGCACGTTTGACCACATGTATGAATGTCGCAAGGAGTTGGATCATAATCATAAACATACGATCTTAAGCCGTAACCTGTTTGAAAAACAAAGTAATAGATTTTATATTAAAAACTAAACATAAAAATAAATAAGTGTACGATTTCTTAAACGATGCGTTATATCGGTCATTATACAGTATAGCATAAAAATTATAAGCGAAAGAACGTGGGACTTGCCATGTGTATCGCAAAATTCCTTTTGCGCACTAACCGCACTCGTTGAGTATAAAAACAGCAAACAGAAGAAGACAAGAGACATGGTATTCTTCATTACGAATTTAGTTTTGCTTATATAACTCTAATATTAGTTATACTGTCAACATTGAGCTTGAAGGCTTGTATTTATAATGGTCAATTGGTATATATGTTATATCATATCATATCATAATATATTATGATGTATTACATTCCCAAAACATTATAAATATACACATTCACCGACTAATCCACTGTCGTTTTGACAGTGGGCCACGGTACTACAGTATCGGGCTCCCATTTTGGGTCAACCCAATTTTTTTTTTTTTAATTTTTATTTTTATTTTTTAAAAAAAATTTGTATGCACAAAGTAGGAGGAAAAAAAATATTACAAAAGTTTCGATTTATTCAGATAAAAAAATACCCGCGGAAACATCTTCAATACCTAATAACTTTAAAATAATCGATATGGTCACAAACGTACAACCCATTATATTAAAAATAAAACCCATATTAAGCAAAAAAAACACTTAAACATGAGGCCCCAACACATAAGCCATATAAAAAAAAATTGTTCCTAATGATACACATTGTCGAGAAACTGCCTAAAATTCGCATAAAATTGGCCCCATAAATCTGGCCCAAAGTAAAAAAAAAAAAACTAGCCCAAAATTAGCCTGAAATCTGGCCCAAAGTAAAAAAAAATACCAAAACGGGTCCCTCCAACTTTTAACTATTTACGGTATTTTGCTTACACAAAAAATCAACCGTAAAAAAATTAACAAAAAAAAACAAACGTCAAGTTTTTATGTTCACAAACTTTTTTTTACTTCATTCATCGCCCAAAAAAAAGATATCGAACCGTCCCAAAAAAAAGAAAATATTCGGGAAAAATTTAACAACCGTCCCCAACGCAAAAAGAAATTCCCGAATCGTAACAAAAAGGAAATAATCCGGAAAAAATTACCAAAAAAACATCAACCCAAAAAGTAGCCAAAAATCCGGCCTAAAGAAAAAAAAAAAATACAAAAACGGACCTCTCAACGTTTAACTATTTACGATTTTCTTACACAAAAATTCTCGTAAAAAAATTTACAAAACCGTCCCAAAAAAAGAAAATATTCGGAAAAAAAGACAAGAGACATGGTATTCTTCATTACGAATTTAGTTTTGCTTATATAACTCTAATATTAGTTATACTGTCAACATTGAGCTTGAAGGCTTGTATTTATAATGGTCAATTGGTATATATGTTATATCATATCATATCATATCATAATATATTATGATGTATTACATTCCCAACATTATATTACATTACTTTATATTACATCACATCATATTATGCTACTTCATTTTTCCATCTTAAGTGTTTATTATACCATAACTGATATGTTGGAATTAATCGTAGAATATTTTGCAGTTTTTTTATTAAAGCTAGCGTTTGGGTACTTTAAAGCGTGATGGAGAGATCTGAAATAAGATAAAGAGAAAATGCTTGGGTTAGTTGGAGCGCAAGGGTGGATTTTGCGAGCCGACTCCGGTGTGAGTGTAAAATATTATGTAAAGTGGTAGGTATTTTAAAGAGATAAAGTAGAAACGGAATAAAAACATATCTGATTTGTACAAATGAGTCGGCTATTTTTATATACAAAAACGTATATAAAAACTTATATATTTTTATAAACATATACATGAAATCGTATGAAAACGTATATGTTTTTTATAAAAACGTATATAAAAAAATAAAAAACTTCTAAAAAATTCAACAACCCCGAAATAAATACTATACGGAAATAGTCCGTCTCACATCTTTACGTGACCAACATTTTTCCCCCTTAACTGACAAACTATTTGCACCGTTCGTCCTCAGGGATGTATGGTGCCTCATTTTACTAATGGATGGATGAAATCTGCGCGAAGTATTGACGAGAGACGTGAGACGGTTTTTTGATAAACCACAGAGATGTATTTTGTACTTTACTCTTCTTTATTTTATTTTTTACTTTTTATTTGATATATTTTAATTTTTATTTGTATTTTAATATATAATATATTTTTAAATATTATTTTCTCTCTCCTACATTAAATCAAAATCTAAATCCTAAAACAAAAATCAACTCCAAATCCAAATCCTTATCATAAACCAATCTATAAACCAAACGGACCATTTATGTATGTGTAGTTTGCTCCATTTTTTCTTTGCACATTTATAATTTAAGTTAAATCGCACAACTTTTTATAATTATAGGATACTAGAATGTTAGCCCGCAGGTTTCACGGGTGATAATAAAAATGTTATTTTATTTAACGTTATTAAAAATCATTGAAACTTACAGTTCGTGGGTTAAAAGATACAAAATCTAAATGTAATTTTGGTTTCTAACTTTGTAATTGTAGTAATGCTATAATGACAATTTGGGTACATTTTAAAACTCTAATATGTCTTAAATTTTTATAGAATAATCTCTTTGGTCTTTAAAACATTGAGAAAAAGTTCTTAAGCCAAACTATTAAATCTAAAAAAGTAATGGGTCATGCTATATACTCCGTAGTTAGTTTGCTATCAAAATTATGATATAAATTCTAAACATAATATTCTTGGAGAATATGTTTTTGGCTTCAAACTAAATTTGTAAATGAGATATTTATATGCAAAATTATATATAATTCTAAATTGAGATACATATAATTAAAACAACCACTATCTATAAAAATGAAGTATAAAAATAGAGAGATCATTCTAAAGGGCGGCGGTTAACATAACCCTTATGTTTATAAAGAAAAGTGAGCTTAAAATTGCCTACTCCTATATATAGATAAAAACCAAAGTTCAATAAATAAATAAAAAATGAGACCAAAAGTTGTATAAATTGGTGGCTTTAATCTTAGCAGAAAAGTGTATATGAGTATACCTTCACAACCAATATAATCGCATTAGCAAATATAAGCATAAATTGATAGTAGAGTTCTATTTCATAAAGGGATAGGTTATAAAGACCTCTCTAAAACATCATTTGGTTTTTTGCCTTTTTTATTTTTTTATTTTTATTTTATTTTTATAATTTTATTTATATTATAAAACTATGAAACGAAAAATTACGGAATTAAAAAATATAAAATTTGATAGTCAAAAAGTATTAAACTGTCAAAAAAAATTAAATAAAAAAAGGGATAAAAAATGTATTTGAAGCTAAAAGCTATAATATGTGTTGGGGACAAGCGTAACTAAAATACTGGCTCCGTCATTGTATAAGAGCAATCTATGTTACATCCACTGCACTAAACTCATGCATTAAGCGAACCTATTAAGTAAAAGATTTGAATCGAACATCGAAGCCTATCATATATAATTGAGTTGGTGCACAATAAGTCAATAACCATACGTGACCATAAAATTAACAAATGGGAAAAATTCTATTTTTACCCTTTAGTGAAAAAATGTTTGCACTAAATGCTCTCAACTTTCTTTATTTTTCTAAATGCCTCAGGGTGATTGGGGAGACCTAAACAACTGAGGAGACTTTTATTAAAAATTGACACGTGTCCATGTAAGTACGGAGGCGACCGAAACGACTTGGGACACTAAAGACACTTGTCAAAATTTGGTAAAAGTCGCCCCGATTACCTGAGGCATTTGTAAATAAAACGTCGTTGAGTCATATAGTAAGTGGGGATAATATAACGTAGTCGGATTTAACCGCGCATTGCGGGCTGGGGCTATTTGTTAGTACGGCGTGGTTGGAAAGTTTGTTTTTTTTGTTTACTATTAATGCAACGTTTTGTTAAGCAAGTACGTATGACAGGAGGATTGCAATAATGGCCTGGTTTTTTTTCCCGATTTGAAGATCTTTTTGGCGATATTTTGCGGAGCCGTTTTTTTTAATTTATTTTATGCGGGTTTATTTGTTCGGTCTCATGTTTAATAGTTTGTTTTTTTAATATAGGCTTATGTGTTTAACCTTCAAATAATGTCCATAAGTACGTGATCTTCATTCCATATTTGTAGATCTTCATGGTTACGGCGTAACTGGATATGGTTTTATGCCGTAACTCTAACTTTGTTAAGATTTCCTTCCAAATATATGGTTACGGCGTAATTGGATATGGTGTTACCATTTTTGGTGTTACGCCATAACATATATGTTACGGTGTAACCATTTTTGGTGTTACGCCGTAACATTCTTTAGAATTTACACTTTAAGTCATTTTTCCCTTGTTTCTTGTCACTTTCTTGCATTTCTTCTGAAAACTACAAAACAATAGAAAATATCTTGTTTTCGAGTGTTAGTGAAACATTTGCAGGTAATATAAGGGGTATTTTACCACCAAAAAACATTAAATATTTGATGTTATCAGTGGGCTTATGGTCCATTAGGGTTTATGTTATCACGTCTTTGTAATCTATAAATAGTGGTTAATAATAAAGTTACACCTACGGGTTTATATTGTCTAACATGGTATTAGACAGGTTTGTAATAATGACCTCAAGTGATGCATTTAAAGTTTGTAATAATGAACTCAAGTAAGGATAATGTGATAAACTCCAATAAAATTCTCCATCTATCATTAGTAGTGGACAAAACGTAGGCAATATGTATAAGACCGAAGGAGTAAATAAATCTTTTATGGTATTTGTGCACTTGTACAACCGGTCCAGCTCATAAAAGGGTCTCTTCATACTTATGCACATCTTTGGTGGTTTTGCTAGAGCACAGGGAGTCGTGGTGCCAAACTCTTGGTGACAAACTCCAAAAGTGGTGCCACGTCAGCAAAATGAAGTTTGGCACCAGAAATGCCATGGCACCAGAATTTAGTGGGAGGGGTTTGGCACTAGAATTCTGGTGCCATAGCATTTTTTTTAAAATAAACTCAAATTAAATTTTATTCAATTAAAACATATTAAACATTACATAAAACTTAAAAATTACATAAAACTTAAACATTATTAAACATTACATAAATAAAAACACAAACTACTCATCATCATTATTCCATAGATGTTCCACAAGGTCTTTTCGAAGTTCGTTGTGCGTTTTCCTATCGCGAAGTTCTTTTGTCTTCCTAACATGTAAGTCACATCTTTCGACCCAGTCTCTAACAATGTTCGGTGCTGGATTCACGAACATATCTCTGAAGTTAACTTCAAATCCCTCGTCTTCCAATATCATGTTATGTAAAATTATACAACAATACATGATTCTCTTGAGGGTGTTGATTTGCATTGCACGCGCGGGTTGTCGTATAATACCCCAACGACCTTGTAGGACTCCGAATGCCCGTTCAATATCTTTTCTTGCAGCTTCTTGAACTCTCTTAAACTTCAAGGATTTTTCATCCCTTGCAACAGAAAACGTTTTGACAAACGTAGACCATGCTGGATAAATACCGTCGGCTAAATAGTAACCTTTCCTATATGTATGCCCGTTTACAACAAACGGACACTCTGGAGCTATATCAGCAATTTCATCATCAAATAATGGGGAACCATATAACACATTTAAATCATTATTCGCACCAGGAACCCCAAAATATGCATGCCAAATCCACAATTTTTGATCAGCAACAGCTTCTAACATAAGAGTTGGGTATTTATGAGTACTCCTTTTGAACTGCCCATGTAAGGCCTTTGGGCAATTTTTCCAATCCCAATGCATACAATCGATACTCCCGAGCATTCCCGGGAGTCCATGTTTTTCTTCGTGCAATTGATATGTTTTTTGAATATCAGTTGCAGTTGGCCTTCTTAAAAAATTATTATGATATAAAACGTGAATGCATTTAGTAAAGTGATCTAAGCATTCTCGTGAAGTACGTTCAGCAATTTGCAAATACTCATCAAATGCATCAGGTGCAGTGCCGTATGCCATTTGGCGTATGGCGGATGTGCACTTTAAAATAGAACCAATACTATTACGACCGGTCGCATCGAGCCGTGATCTAAAATAAATAAAGTACTCAGGCAGGGGTTGCACATCATAACTTAAGATATCGTTGAGTATTTTATTAAAAATTCTAGAGCTCATACGATACCTGCGGCTAAACTTTTCTTTAGGATATTTAGGTTCATACTCGTCGTCGCCAAAATAGTCGTCTATTAGCCTTTGTTCCGCCTCTTCTCGTTCACGATATATGCATGTCCTCCTCCTCTTTGGACCATCACTCGAACCCCCGGCTTCTTACTCACACAAACCCACATAATGTTGATACGACTCATAATCCCGCATATATCGATCATAGTCGGGTTGAAAGATCGCATCATAATGATCGTATGTGTCGGTTGGGTCGAAATCGTTGAGATTATTTTGATCCATATTTGAAAGAAAAAAGAGAAGTATTGATGTAGAATATGTATTGAAAATGTGTGTAAAGTATGAAATAATAAGGGGGTATTTATAGGATTTTTAAAGGGGTAAAGTTAGGGTTTTGGGAGTATTTTTTTGAAAAACCGCTCCCCCCACGGCTAAAAATGGATACATTTAAAAAGAATAATTAAGTTTGGCGTGGGCTGTTAGCCACGGCGCGAGAACCCTTGGCGCGAGCCACGGAGTGGTGCGCCGTGGACTTTTCTCGCGCCAAGGCTTGGCGCCAAGCGATGGCACCACCACTCCCTCCGCTAGGGCTTATGACAATTTTATATATTTAATGAATCCATATAAGTTGAGGCTAATATATTCAGAATTCAATCAAAAGCTACAAACTAGCATCTCCAATGGGAAAAACAAGTAATGACTTTTTACAATTTCAAAAAGTTT
Source organism: Tanacetum coccineum (assembly GCA_026074375.1). NCBI lineage: Eukaryota > Viridiplantae > Streptophyta > Magnoliopsida > Asterales > Asteraceae > Tanacetum > Tanacetum coccineum. Next base: position 62,337 of record BQNB010008583.1, on the reverse strand, counting down.
TTTGAGTTTGTTTTCCCATTGCATTCAAAGCTTTTTTGATAGCATTTTACGATGACTTCTTAAACAACAAGTCATTTGTAAAAGCCATAGTTAGTGAATGTGTTTTGCATTCAATGCATTAAATGCAAAAAGCTATTAAAAGCTTTTTGCATTGGGGATGCTTTAATATACATATTTCCTTAATGAAGTTGTTTGCTTATGTAACGGGCTGAGATGTAGGATTTACCTATATCAATTGTACTAAATTGTTTTTTAAGTAATAAATTTATTGGAAAAAACCCTTTACCCAAAAATAGGGTCGTCTCATGAATTTTAGTGGCCCCATGCCATTACCACAAAGAAGCTCTTAATCACACACATAATATACATATGTATTATTAGTGCATGAACTAATTAAACTCGAGTCTCATATCATGCATATATATAACATAAGTGCATGAAATTTGGTGGCCCTCATAAAGCGATGACCCTGTACAATCGCATCTCGACACTCTCCTAAAAACGGCCCTGTCAAAAAATACAAACTAATAATACAATTTACAATGTGTAACAAATATATATAGTTGATGTGACTTTTAACTAAAATAACCTATAAAAAGTCTGTTTTGATAATATTCGAAGTTTGAATAACGCTTTTCACATTCAAATCTTTGACAAAGTTGCAGAAGATATGTAGAACTAATATGTACATATACAATGTAAACTGTAAACATATATAGCTACCTCAGTTCTATACATTTTTTAGAACACATGCTATTTTTAATGTAACCATGTTTTTGGTAAAGCATAAGTTATGTTTATATATTGTTAACCTTTAAGTTAAATAAATTATATCTACTTAATCCTACTTTAGAGATAAGTTAAAATGTAGCTCAGTGCCTTTAACTTTGTTAAGTGGAGTTTTTAGTTGCAATATTTATAGCATAACTACAAAATAGAGGTAGAAATAGAATGTAGAAACAAACAGAGTCGAGAAAGCTCGAGCTTGGCTCGTTTATAATCATAAGTCCCGAGCTCAGTCTCGTTTCAAGCCTTATACTTTTAGCTCCAGTTCCACGTGATAGATAATTAAAACTCGATTCAAGCTTGGCCGGTAAAGTACATTGGTATAGAGCTCGCTAATTATGCTCGTTTATATATAAGGATACATATTTACAGATAAAATTATACGTGATAAGGGTTGAGCTCGGGCTTTTGATTGTCTATGCTTGGATAGTTTCGAGCTTTTATAAGATTGGCTCGTTATGTTCCGAACTCGAGATAAAAGCATAAATGTCAAACGAGCTTGATAATTATGATTGTGAACGATCCGAGCTCGAGCTCGAGCTTTAACAACCTTTGGATCGATTCAGATTGTTTATACCATATTATTCGATAGTTATACTATGAATATTGTAATTTTGATGATAATTCCCGTTAAATTTATAACGGGCTTAACTGTCTAGTGATAATAAGGTAATATAAATTCAACTTAGCCAAGTTTAGAGTACCATACTGTTGGAAATTTAGTTCAATTTTAGGGTTCAGTTCATACCTGGTAATGGGACTCGAGGTACGGAGTGTACACCTATAGGTCACTGAACACCCTGACTCTGATAGTGGTTAAAAGGAATTCATGTCGCTGATGAACTTCAGTGAGTTCACTCTTTAGTGAGTAACTCTAGACTGAAGGATATTCGTCAGTCTGGTGGCTTCAGAGGAAGTATCCATCAGGGAGTAATCCATCAGAGGAAGTATCCTCAACGAATTAACTCATCAGTGAGTTGGTTCAGTTTTAATCTTCAGTGGGTATGCTCCTCAATAGGCTAGCTGATGGTTCAGGAAACTGAATGAATGACATAGTGGAATGAATTCAATGACTTGTAACTGATTTGACTGTTTCTTATAGTAAGTTACAATCCCATTTAATGACCACATATAATATGGTCATGTAACCACTATTCCTAAAATCAAGGAGGCTATTTATGTATGAGATTATATCTCCTATAATCTCTCATAAATCTTTGACTAGGGTTTTGGGTTTATCCCCTATACATAGAGGGATCACAACTGCATGAAAGACACACAGAAAACCTAAAAACTTAGATGCGCAAGGGTTCTTAATTGGTGCCTCAAACAAGAACATACATTTAGTCTTATCCCAAGTAGATATTCGTGATACCCAGGCAATAGGATCGAATAGATCTTAGGTTTAGTTCTAGAAAAGTTGCTTCTTTGTTTAATGTTTTACATGTTCCTAATATAAGGAATAAATTAGTTTCAAGTAGTGTTTTGAATAATTGTGGTTATCAACAAGTGATTGAATCTAATAAATTTGTTTTATCCAAACATGGTGTGTTTATTGGTTTTGGTTATTTAAGTAATCATATGTTCAGGCTTAATATTGTCTCTGATAATATTGGTTCAGCCTTCATGTCAACCTCTAAACTAAATGATTCAATCTTATGGCATGCTAGACTGGGCCATGTCCACTTTAAAAGGATGAAAGATATGTCTAAGGATTGGTTAATCCCAGCTTTTGACATGGACACTGAAAAGTGTAAGACTTGCATGCTGACCAAAATAACTAAGAAACCATTTCAAAATGTAAAACGTGAAACTGAAGTTTTGGAGCTGATCCACAGTGATTTATGTGATCTGCATGCTACTCCTTCATTGGGGAATAAAAAGTACTTTGTGACATTTATTGATGATGCCTCTAGGTTTTGCTATGTTTATTTATTACATTCAAATGATGAAGCATTAGATAAATTCAAAGTATTCAAAACTGAAGTTGAATTACAACAAGGGTATCTAATCAAAAGATTCAGGACTGATAGGGGAGGTGAGTACATGGATACTCTGTATTTTTAGTCTATTGGTATTATCCATGAAATGACTACCCCCTATACTCTACAACAAAATGGTATATCTAAAAGTAAAAACAGGGTATTAAAAGAAATGGTTAATTTCATGTTGTCCTATTCAGGGGTGAAGCTATGTTGACAACTTGCTATTTATTATATAGGGTTCTCAATAAAAGGAACAGGATAACCCTTTATGAACTCTGGACTAAAAAGAAACCAAACCTGAATTATCTCAGAGTTTAGGGTTGTAGGGCAGTTGTAAGACTCTCTGATCCAAAGCTGGAAACTTTGGGTGAAAGAGGCATTGAATGCATCTTTGTTTAATATGCTGAGCATTCCAAGGCCTTTAGGTTCTATGTAATTGAACCTAATGATTCAGTTGCAATTAACTCTATAATTGAATCAAGGGATGCTATCTTTGATGAGAATAGATTCTCATCAGTCCCTAGACCAAGTCAAAGGTCCTTGGTAAAAGGAACTGAAGACTCTGGTGGTTCAGTGGTCCCTAAAAAGGTCACTGAGGAGGTTGTTCAGCAACCTGAGCCTGAGCTTAGGAAAAGCAAAAGGCATAGGACTCCAAAGGATTTTGGGCCTGAATTTCAATTATACTTAATTGAAGGAACAAGGGATGAGGTCTCTGGCCAACATTCCTATTGCTTTAATGTTGAGGATGATCCCAAAACATTTGATGAATCAATGAAGTCCCATGATGTTGCTTTCTGGAAAGAAGCAATTAATGATGAGATGGACTTCATAATGGGCAACAACACTTGGGTGTCGGCTGATCTACCTCCAGGTTGCAAACCTTTGGGTTGCAAATGGATCTTCAAAAGAAAACTGAAGGTAGATGGAACTGTTGAAAAGTTCAAGGTAAGGCTGGTCATTCAAGGCTTTAAACAAAAGTCAAGGATAGACTACTTTGATACTTATGCTCCAGTGGCACGTATCAGTACCATAAGACTGCTGATTGCTATGACATCAATTCACAGTCTGATTATTCATCAGATGGATGTGAAGACAGCTTTCTTAAATGGTAAACTAGAAGAGGAGGTCTATATGAACCAACCTCAGGGCTTCATCATGCCTGGCAATGAAAATAAGGTATGTAAACTGATTAAGTCTCTTTATGGACTCAAACAGGAACCTAAGCAATGGCATCAAAAATTTGATAAAGTGGTTTTGTCTAATGGTTGTTTACTTAACCAAGCTGACAAATGTATATATAGCAAATTTGATGAATTTGGTAAAGGAGTCATCATTTACCTATATGTTGATGATATGCTGATCTTTGGTACTGACCAAGTTCAGGTTGACCTGACAAAGGAATTTTTATCATCAAGGTTCTCTATGAAGGACATGGGAGAGGTTGATGTTATCTCGGGTATAAGGATTAAACATGAAAGTAATGGTATAGCAATTTCTCAGTCTTATTATATTGAGAAGGTACTAAAGAAATTAAATTACTTTGATTGCACTCCAGTTAGTACTCACTATGGGATACAAGTAAAAAGCTGATTCCTGATAATGGTCAAGCTGTATCTTAAAGTTGAGTATTCTAAGGTGATTGGTGCTTAATGTATGACATGACTTATAATGGCCTGATATTGCATTTGTTATGGTAAACTGAGCAGGTATACTATTAATCCTGGTACTCAGCACTAGCAAAACAATTCAGCGGGTACTGAAGTACTTGAAAGAAAACATGGACTATAGATTGATATATATTGGTTATCCTTTAGTATTTGAAGGGGGATTACCCTGATTGTTAGCTGGAAAAGCAAACAATGAAGACAATTCGTCTAAAACGTGGCTGGGTATTCCCTGCTTAGTGGTGGTGCAAATTCTTAGGCTTTCCAGAAGCAAAAATTATATCACTGGTTCAACAATAGAATCTGAATTTGTGGCTCTAGCAGCTGCTGGTAAGGAAGCTGAATGGTTAAAGAACTTGCTCATTGAGATTACGATGTGGGTCAAACCTATAGCACCTATTTCTATTCGTTGTGATAGTGCTACTATATTGGAAAAGGCTTATAGCCAGATGTACAATGGGAAGTCCAAACACCTAGGTGTCAGGCATATCATGATTTGTGAACTGATCATGAATGGGGTGATATCTATAGAGTTTGTGAGGTCTCAACAAAACTTAGCTGATCATTTGACGAAGGGACTGGCTAGAGACTTGGTTATAAAGTCTGCTGAAGGGATGTGATTAAAGTCCAACTAAGTCGTTGAATGCTAGGACACCCAACTCCCTGCTAAGGAAACTTGGCAGCTGAGTTCAATGTGGAAAGCTGAACATTCAGAGGGACCGAAGCACATATTTTACAAATTCATCATAAGGGATGTTTGGAACATGCTGAAAAAGGAGGATGAAGTTTTAACTTCTTAATGGTTAGTTTATTTGAAAAAAATGCTTAGCAGGGAGGTCTATGCTTGGATAGTTTCGAGCTTTTATAAGATTGGCTCGTTATGTTCCGAACTCGAGATAAAAGCATAAATGTCAAACGAGCTTGATAATTATGATTGTGAACGATCCGAGCTCGAGCTCGAGCTTTAACAACCTTTTGATCGATTCAGATTGTTTATACCATATTATTCGATAGTTATACTATGAATATTGTAATTTTGATGATAATTCCCGTTAAATTTATAACGGGCTTAACTGTCTAGTGATAATAAGGTAATATAAATTCAACTTTGCCAAGTTTAGAGTACTATACTGTTGGAAATTTAGTTTAATTTTAGGGTCCAGTTCATACCTAGTAATGGGACTCGAGGTACGGAGTGTACACCTATAGGTCACTGAACACCCTGACTCTGATAGTGGTTAAAAGGAATTCATGTCGCTGATGAACTTCAGTGAGTTCACTCTTCAGTAAGTAACTCTAGACTGAAGGATATTCGATAGTCTGGTGGCTTCAGCATAAGCTGAAGGATACCATTAGGAAGTAATCCATCAGAGGAAGTATCCTCAGCGGATTAACTCATCAGTGAGTTGGTTCAGTTTTAATCTTCAGTGGGTATGCTCCTCAGTAGGCTAGCTGATGGTTCAGGAAACTGAATGAATGACACACCGGAATGAATTCAATGACTTGTAACTGATTTGACTGTTTCTTATGGTAAGTTACAATCCCATTTAATGACCACAAATAATATGGTCATGTAAAAAGTTAGTTATGTATATAACATCATATATGATAATCTGCTTGAAAGTCAACTTCTTTAACGCTATAATATATCATATATGATAATGTGCTTGAAACTAAAATACAAGCAAGTATGTCATCTCCTGGTGAGTAATTAAAAGTTAGTTGTGTGTATAATATCATATATGATAATCTACTTGAATGTCAGCTTCTGTAACACTATAACATATCATATATGATAATGTACTTAACACTAAAATCAAATCTTTTTATTTGTGTAGAGAAAGCTGTTTTCAATGCATTTTACACAAGAAATGGACAAGAAATGGAAATACACAAGATGAGACTGAGGTTTGCAACAAAGATCCTGACACATGACATAAACATCCACATAGAGAAGATGAGCGACGAGGCACATGCGTTTGCAAAGAAGCACACAGACAAACAGGAGAAGTAGAATCTCATAAGGGATGCAGTCGTAAAAAGGAAAAAAGCTCAGGATTCGTAAAAGAGTTGGCAGTGCCATCTGATGCAGTTACCTTTGAATGTAGACAATATTTACTAGTTTTCATTTTTAAGTACTTGTAGTGTGTACTGGTGGTACCGTAGTGTGTACCACATTTTAGGGATCCGTTGATCAATCTTTAACTATGTAATGCTACTACATCTCTTTTATGCTGATGATGTGGTCTTCATAGCCCAATGGTGTGATTCGGATATCATCACTCGTGTGTTTTCTTTTTTTGATTTTACAGTAGGAAAAAATATTGTAGATTGTTTCAACACAAAAATGATGGTAGATAAAAAATGTTGAACTTAATGTTATATCATATATGATTTCTTTTAGAAATCATATATGATGGTATGATTCAAACTTGTAAAATACAAAAATCAAATGTGATTAGTCAAAACAAAAAAGAAATAATGTAAAATCGATTGTGATGAACCATATATAAAAGGTAAAATTATGTAACAAATAAAGATCCAACACTTATTCATAATCAAAAGAGTACTTTTTAACAATATCATATATGATAACTCAAATAGAAAGTAACCTAATGTAAATCATATATGATATACCTAGGATATCATATATGATACATAATCAAAAGACACAAAAACAAAGAGTCTGCTGAATTCATGATTAAACCAAAACCTTCTTTTTATTGAAACTACTATTCTTCTTCTTAAATCAATTCTTCTTCGTTTTCAACCAAATCTACCTTTTCTTGAACAACTTCATCCTGGGCCACGGCAACTTCATCTTGATCCTTAAACATACCCATGCACGTCCTCTTGTTATGATCAATACCTCCACACAACGAACATGAATTCCTGTTCCTCATACCTTTTTTAATCTCTTTCTCTTTTCCTCCTTTAATACGCACCTTTCAAACTCTGAAAAAATAAAAATAAAAATAAAAGAATAAATAAACAGTCACCTGAAAAAAATGAAATATCATATATGATAATCACATGCCATATACATATGAAAAAGCAAATATCATATATGATATGATATATGATATACGTACGAAAAATATCATATATGATATATCAAACACATTAACCAAAAGCTACTTACAACAGCTTATTGCTAACTGATAAGCTAAATACACCTTAATTCAGCTTATATCAACACATTAATCTAATAGAGCTTATTCAGAACATAAAAATAGCTAATAATAAAGCTTATTAACAGTAGCAACATAAATAAGGTAATAAGATAGCTTATAATTCATCAAAATAAGCTAATAAGCTAGCTTATAAATCAAGAAAATAAGTACAGATGATAATGACTAATAAACTTATTTATATTGTGGAAAACGTATAGGGGGGTGAATACGTTTCCGATCAAAATCTAAAAACGTTTGTATCAAATCCCTAATCAATCGCGACGTAATATGAAAAGTACCAAATATAATTTATTACTATATAAAAGCATAGAATAACCAAGTAGTCACAACATAATTATAAACATCAAATCACAACACAATCACAAGCATAAAATAAATAGAGAGCGATAAATAAAATAGAGAGCAAACCGAACACGATGATTTATAGTGGTTCGGTCATGGAGCTCCTCTCCGTCCTACTCCACTCCCCGAGTACCCAACTCGATAGTTACTTCACTAGATCAACAAGCTCCCTTCTTGGCGGAGAAAACCTTACACAACGTTGCTTACACTTTATCAGGTACTAAGCTAAATACCGAGTGCTAACACCGGTAGAACCAACCCATCGTCGCTTACACTTTATCCGGTACAAAGCTAAATACCGGGTTCTTACACAAAGGGTAGAACCAACCCAAAACCGTGTTATGTTTTATGGCCTAACATAACAAACCTTGTGTTTTATATAAACCATCTAGTCTAAATCAAATGATACAAAGAGATGATACAAATGTGTATGTAATGATGATCTAAGACAAATGTGTCTAATGGATTTGAATGCCTAATCCAAATGAACTTCCAATGTTAGGAAGCCTTCAAAAGGATGATGATGATGATGATGATGATATCTCCAATCTTGTAGATCTACATATGGGTATGCCTGGTGGTGGGTGGAAATGGCAAGATCTTCAAAGCTTGCTTTGGTGGATCATCATAAAAGTATGCTTACAACAAAATGAATGTTAGAGCATTATGATCATATGCAAAAATGAAAATGATTAATGAAGGTGTTCCTACATATCTAAATGGCTGGAAACTAGAGAGAAAGTATGTGTGAAAGGGATGAGAAAATGGTGAGATTTGGCTTGCTATTTATAGGCAAAATTCTGGCACTGTAGCCCGGTTCCGCCGGTTCCATTGTAGAATGGAACCGGCCAGTGTTCCTGAAGGGAACCGGCCTACAGTAACCAAATCCGGATTTTGGGATAAAAAATCTTATAAAATCTTATGCAATCTTCAAAGATTATGGCTAGATTTGGAAAGATATGATGTGACAATACATAAAGGTCAACTATATGTATGATGTCATGCATGATGTAAAATCCATTTTGTATTTTATTTTTACTTAAGTAAACTTGTGTATGTAAAATAAAAAGTTTAGTTGAGGCTTGCCAAAATAGAGTTTACTTGTTTAAATAAAGTACTTGTAGATGCAAAATGTGAAATGAGGTTTGATCATAATGCAACATAACAAACATGTACGAACCTGTGTTGTAACATACGAAGACTCGAGACGTCGAGATGTGATGATGTATGTTGAGACAATATATGATAACGAGTAACTTGTACATTTAATGTTATATATTACAAGTTATATATATTTTGTCATTATCAAAACAAAAGAGAATGTGTAGATTAAATATCGTAATATTTGCACTAACAATCTCCCCCTTTTTGATGATGACAAAATATGTAAACGTAATATATAGTAAATGTAAAAGTCACTTGTATCCCCGTAATACCTTTTACATTACCTTCTCCGTTTACACTCTTCTCCCCCTTTTGTCGAAACAAAAAGGGTGTGTCCCTGGAGTTTAACTTCAATTCTCCCAGAAAAGGCGAGCTTGCATCATCCCTAGTGAAGTTAAAATGTCTACTCAAACACCTTATATTGGTGCATCCCCTAGGTAATTGTCCTTGGTTTATTGCGGGTCAATGGATCATATTTGAAAGCTAAGCCTACAAAAATGTTAGTTCTGTGCAACATGTAAGAATATATAACTATATGATGAAGAAAATGACATCTTCCTTTTGGTCGAAACGTATTGTTGAAGATTAAGAATGATGATGAATGTGTGCAAGCTCCCCCTTGAAGAGTGCTCCCCCTAGATCGAGTGTGTCAAGATATGATGAAAAATAATATGTACACCTTAAATGCTTGACGGAAGCTCCCCCTTGCTCGAGGGTGTCAAGTATGATCCTACAAAACAAAAATTAGTGCAATAACATGTTTTGTCCTTAGACAAATATGTCATATACAACAACATGTATAGACGACTCAATATAATTTCTTGACGAATGCTCCCCCTTGCTCGAGGGCTCAAAATGAACCTAAAAAGGAAAATAAATGATGCAAACTTCTTCCATGGATGAGTAAGCCATATACCACGTGGTGTATATTCTTGAACCTACAAAAGAAAATTTAGTGTAATTTCATCTTTTGAGGAAGTCATATAAAACAAGATGTATCTATGATGCAATATTATTCTCTAAAACTAGAATGCAATATGATTTTCCAAAAGAAACTCTTAGAAAAGTAAATTAGAAGTAAAATAATGTAAAAGAGTATAATCCTACTACTTGCATCATCGAGGTTAGTTTTAGTGGCGAGGTTGTTAGAGATTGTAAGGACATGTTTGAGAATGAGACGCATTTCATTACGAAATTCATTTGGCTTATGACAACATAGGGAGGTGAGCTTATGGGATATGTGGATGACTCGGAGATGCCTATATATTGTGGAAGGTGATTTAACCATCATGGGTTGTATTGGTTGTGAGTTACTAGTAGGTTGTAGGTTGTGGTGGTGGCAGAAGGATTCATGATAATTCTTCTTGTAGGAGAGACTCGGTGTAAGACTCAATTTTGATAGAAGTAAAATGGTTTAACTCTAAACCTTACCTTGTTGGGTTGATGAAGCAATGGAGGTGCTAGACATGGCAATTTTGTGAGAGTAGCAAAAGATGGTGATGACAATGCAAGCAACTAACAATGTATGTTTATTAGTAAAATGGTGATGATGAATATGCGGAACGAGCTCTCATATTGCATTTGAGTTCGTTTATTTATGAAAGATAAGTATCAAATTTGTTATATTGTTCCGTCGCTTGTTTGTCGATTTTGGTTCTTAATTAAAATAATGTGGCTTCAAAAGGAAGATCCTAGACTTCTACAAGTATATCAAAAATACATAACATAAGAGTAAAAGTAGAAAATAAATCATGTGGCATGTCATATAAAAGACAAGATGCAAGATCATGTAAACCATGTTTAAGCATGTATAAACTAGGACATTATACAGATAGATTTAGGATAGCCAACAAGGAATAAGAACTATCAAACATAAATATATCCAATCAAAATCATAATGTATCAAAATGACAAATTATGAGACCATATGATACATCATATAAGAGACAAAATATGTAAGAATCATGTAAGTCATGTTTAAGCCTCAACATTTAGTATTACAAATATAAGCATGAAAGCATTTTAAGAACAAAACAAAATGTTTCTTCAGGATTACACATTTTTTTAATTAGTCAAATAGTTATTATTCACTAAGATAATGATAAAGCAAATAATCAAACAAGAACACATAATCAACACATATATATTCAAAGCGAGATGAAATGATAGACTAACAAAGGAAAGATCATATTTACAGCTAGTATGGAAAATGAAGCATTAGTGGTGTTTGGGAGATGGGGAACAAGATGGAGAACTATTGGTTAGGAGGATTGAAAAGATGAAATGACAATGTCACAATGTGTAGATGAATTTAACAAAGTATTTTTGAAGTGCCCCATTTTTCTTTAAAAAATATATTTAGAATTTTGGCGAAAACGCCATGATAAAAAAATTGTCTTTTGTTATTATACTAAAAGTTGATAATAGTATTTTACAAATCCACCTGAGAACCCTCTTTTACATGAGCTAGGCTCAATTATATTTAAAGTGACGGTGGGCACACTCCTAATTCATATGATTGATTTTATGTAAAATTCCTAAAATGACCCATTTTATACAAAACTTGTTGTTTTAATCTTATACACGGCTAAAATGACCAAAACTTGACTTCTATATCTTGAAATAACATGAAAACCGTATAGGTACTAACTTCCTAAACTCAGGTTGTTCGGCAAGTGGTATGTAATTACTATAATTTGATATTTAGAGTATGTAATTTGGAATAATTACTTTTGAATGGGTTATCATACTATCGTTCGGGCTATCATAATTTTATTTTTAGAGGTCATGTAGTGAACGTATAAGGTAGGGATGGCAAAAAACCCCGAATCCAATAGGGAAATCCAAAACCTAAAGTTTTTGGGGCGGGGCGAGGCATTGCTTATCGGGTTACTGGGCGGGTATTTCAGGGCATAATAGGGATTTCTTAATCGGGATTGGGCGGGGACGGGCATAACATCCCAACCCGCCCCACCCCGAAACTATACATACATATCGATAAATTATTTTCATATATGTTATATTAGTATTTACGTAATAAACCAATATTATCAATTTTTGTAGTATTATATCTTTGCAAGATTGCAAGTTGTGATTAATAAAAACTTTTTTTATGTAATGTTTTTAAAAGAAGTTTTGATTTTTTTAACGTGGTTATAATTATTTATGTATAATTTCTTGAAAAGTTATGAACGCTACATAATATTAAATTATTAGTGGGTTCAAGATTATTCAATTATTGGCATGTAATCAACATTTGTAAAAAAAATAACATAAAAATAATAATAAACAGAGAACAACATGTATTTGGTGAAGCAATACGCTCGTAAAGTCGCCCCGATAAGATCTCCAATGGGGATCGGAGCGGGTTTGGGGGAGCATCTCGCCCCAATGGAGCGCCCCGATAAGATCCCTATTGGGGATCGGGGCGGGTTTGGGGTGTGGAATTACTTTTGAATGGGTTATCATACTATCGTTCGGGCTATCATAATTTAGAGGTCATGTAGTGAACGTATGAGGAGCCAGGACACTTTAAATCGTAAATCCACAACTCGTCGATACGACACCCCGGAGAGGCCTCATATGATTATGAAATTCCCTATTAATATAGTACTTGGTATTTATAAGTTATATGTGAAGGAGTAATTAACGAGAACTTCCAGAATTTATTCTTAAAATACATGCTTAAATATCAAAGACACACTTGGTCTAAATGAACCGCGAAATAGTTCTTTATGGGTTTTGCCAAACACTAGTTTTGACCCGTTTTAACCAAAACAATAACTTATTACTTTGACCCGCTTTTGAAAAGTATTTTAAAGACTACAACAAGACATCATTACACTTCATCTTTACTTGAGTATTTCGGATGAAACATTCAAGTTGCCAATCCCACTTTGATGAGAATAATTTTTATCACAATTTTTTTATCAAAACATTTTACTAGCATACTTAGTCTTATTTTCAATGTTTGATTAAGAAATTGAGATGATGCGAGAAGTTGACATAGCAAAAACAAAGGAAGAGATATATGCCTATATAGGGTGCACGAGACCTAGCTTAAGCCTTATTGTGCAAAAACATGAAGACGACAAACAAACACATAAATATCATGGCATCTCAGACAACAAGATCACATATAAGATGCAAAAAGTATATGATACTAAATAAGATGCAACAAGTAATCATATATCATATAACACATTATACAAAAAAAAATCGCCTTGTGTTGAATATGACGATGTATAACAAGCTTGATTAGTGACCTAAATACTTTAATTTCAGTTAAGGATTAATCAATATTCAAAGGATACCAACCAAAATTGCCCGACTCAAAAGTTTGAGTTTCTACGTTAATACGAAATTTGAAATTTTGGACACTTTGTGGTATTTTGATATTTCGATTTACTTAAACCTATATACAGTTGATCTAACCTATTCTATTAGAAAGTAGACTCAATTATGTTCGAAACGATAGGTGGCACGACTCGTAGGAATTTACGGTTTGTATTTTACGGGATTTTGAAGTTGATCAAAATTTTAAAAAGTTGACTGTAGAACCGGCTCGCCAAAACAGAACCGGCTTTAATAACGAACATAACCGCCTTTAATAATGAACAAAACCGCCGGTCTGATCAATTTTTACAAAAACACATATTTCGACCCGACTAAAAGGTTTAACACTTGGTAGGATTTAAGGTAAACTTATATAATAAATTTTAGACATTATTCAAGCTTGTATAATAACGATATTCACGATTCAAGACTTCTAAATAAAAAACAATGACATACTTTTCATATTAAGTCATGTTTTTCGAAAAAATTTGATACATGGATCGTACTCGGTTTTGAAAACCATTTGTTTTGAAAACTAGAGCCATAATTATGGAAAACATAGAGGGGGTGAATATGTTTCCGATTAAAATCTAAAAACGTCTGTATCAAATCCCCGATCAATCGCGACGTAATATGAAAAGTACCAAATATGATTGATGACTATATGAAAGCATAGAATAACCAAGTAGTCACAACATAATTATAAATATCAAATCACAACACAATCACAAGCATAAAATAAATAGAGAGCGATAAATAAAATAGAGAGCAAACCAAACACGATGATTTATAGTGGTTCGGTCACGGAGCTCCTCTCCGCCCTACTCCACTCCCCGAGTACCCAACTCGAGAGTTACTTCACTAGATCAACAAGCTCCCTTCTTAGCGGAGAAAACCTTACACAACGTTGCTTACACTTTATCTGGTACAAAACTAGTGTTTTATGGCACAAACACATAAACCATCTTATCTAAATCAAATGATACAAAGAGATGATACAAATGTGCATGTAATGATGATCCAAGATAATGTGTCTAATGGATTTGAAATACCGAGTCCTAACACCGGTAGAACCAACCCATCGTCGCTTACACTTTATCCGGTACAAAGCTAAATACCGGGTTCTAAATCAAGGTAGAACCAACCTAACAACCCTTTCAACACAACAATGAATCCCATATTCTAACCCTCTAGATAATGCCTATATAACCTCTACATATTACAAAGAGTTTGATTGATGAATGTAATGAATGAATGCTAATCTAAATGAACTTCCATTGATGGGAAGCCTTCAAAAGGATGAAGATGATGATGAGATCTTTCAATCTTGTAGATCCAATCTTGTAGATCTACATATCTATGTTCTTTGTGTTGGATGAAAATGACAAGAGCTCTTGCTTTGGTGGATGTAGATGGCAAGATCTTGATGCTTGATTTGGTGAATCATTTCGGGTGTATGCTTACAACAAGAATGAGAGTTAGATGCATTATGATCATGGGGTTTTATGGATGCATTCCTACAGATCTAGATGTGTGAAAAATGGTGGAAAAGGTGTGTAAAAAGTGATGAAAAACGGATTGAAAAGGATCCTTTATTTATAGGAAAAGCTGAACAGAACCGGCGACACTGTAGCAATGGAACCGGCTTGTAAATCCAATGGAACCGGCGACGCTCCTATGGAACCGGCTACTGTTCATCCGAATCAAGAAAAATCTTTTGTAATCTTCAAAGATTATGGCTAGATTTGGAAAGATATGATGTGACAATACATAAAGGTCAACTATATGTATGATGTCATGCATGATGTAAAATCCATTTTGTATTTTATTTTTACTTAAGTAAACTTGTGTATGTAAAATAAAAAGTTTAGTTGAGGCTTGCCAAAATAAAGTTTACTTGTTTAAATAAAGTACTTGTAGATGCAAAATGTGAAATGAGGTTTGATCATAATGCAACATAACAAACATGTACGAACCTGTGTTGTAACATACGAAGACTCGAGACGTCGAGATGTGATGATGTATGTTGAGACAATATATGATAACGAGTAACTTGTACATTTAATGTTATATATTACAAGTTATATATATTTTGTCATTATCAAAACAAAAGAGAATGTGTAGATTAAATATCGTAATATTTGCACTAACACCTCTATTTCCATTTCCTCCATTTCCATTTCCTCCATCTCCGTTTCCTCCATTTCCATTTCCTCTATCTCCATTTCCTCCATTTCCATTTCCTCCTACTTCTTCTTGTTCGACCTCATCTCCCATAAGGGGTCTAAGGTTTCTGACAGCGTCGCGCACTCTTAATGCTTCTGCCATCCGTCGATCGCTTTGCTCGTTGACTGCTTCTCGTGTCCTTGACGCTCCAGATCGTGTGTTAGGCATCTTCCTACAACATATCAATGTAACACTCGGTGAGATTCCTAGGTGATGCGAGATCACTAACGGGGTTAAATAAAATTTGCGATTACTTCACATAGAAAATACATGATCAAAAATATATTCATGGAAACCCCATAACGCATGATGCAAAAAGCATAAGTAAATCAAATTACGGCATCATATCATAGATAAATATCAATTTCATATCATCGATCATTAGTGATTACATCACATTGGTTTCAAAATACAGAAAATACGAGTTTCTAACACTACGGTCATCACTAAACGCTACTGGTCAATACTGCAACACTAATGAACATATCTAAGGACGGTAGCCCATGTGCTTCCTAGCACATGCCTCAAATCTGCCAACTCTTACTCGGTCATAAAATTGAAACCGTCGTATCTGCCTCAGCTCTCTCTGCATACGTGCCATGCCGCGCTGGAGTCGGTCAACTCTCTGACTCTCAACACTCGCGGTGCCTCTGAGCCTCCTGTTATCCCTCTCTAACTCAGCAACTCTCTCAGTCAAAACAGTGACTGCCGACTCAGCCCCAACAATCCTACGTCCCTGCTCCCTCTGAACTCCCTCAATGGCCTGTATACGATGGACTGGGATAGCCTCGGTGTGATCATGGAACCTCTAAACCAAATCTCCCAATGTCTCATACGTAACCTCTACTGCTCCCTCCTGAGCAGGCTCAGGGGTATCCTCTGGCATCACAGGATGCGTAACCCTCTCAACTCTGACCTCAACTGGGCCCCTCATACCTGTCTCACTCTCCTCTCGATCAACAGCCTCAACTACAACTCTAGCATCAATCCCTCTATCTCTAAGAGCATCCGCATAAGCGAAACACTCGTCAATCTCTGCCTGAATCTCGAGGTCAATCTCAATCCCGTCGCTCCTCACAACATCAACATCCATTACTAAATCAGCCCCTCTAGACCTAGATGGCTCAGAACTCTCATCCTCGAAGTCAACTCTAAATCCAACCTCTCTAGGTATATATGGCTC
The DNA here is from genome assembly GCA_026074375.1 of Tanacetum coccineum. Lineage (NCBI taxonomy): Eukaryota > Viridiplantae > Streptophyta > Magnoliopsida > Asterales > Asteraceae > Tanacetum > Tanacetum coccineum. The sequence goes on along the minus strand of BQNB010008583.1, from coordinate 45,458 downwards.
AAATCTATCCTCCAAACAATCCTCTAAATCCATAGCTGTCTCAGGACTCCTAATCCTCTTAGGTGATGGTAAAAGATATGCACGTGCATAAGACAATGCCCCAAGGGTAGGTGAAGATAACAGTACAGATGCAACAAGCGATCTACTCCTTTTGCGAGAACGGCTCACAAAAGAAGAATCATGAGATGGTCTCTCAGAAATAGCAGATAAACGATGAACACTTGGGACCAAAGAACATAATAGATTACTAGATCTCATACCCGATGGTGATGCTAGCAATGAATGATCAGAAGATGAACAACTAGATGCAGAATTAGATAAAGCATCCGCAGGAGAATCCGAAGAAGTCTCTGACGATGAACTCGATGATGAATCATCAGAATAAAAATGATCTGAAGAAGAATAATCAACTGAATGTCTCACAGCAGGACGATGAGTGGGTAACGGTCCAACCCTCTTCCTCGTAGTCATCATGTGTACCAGCCTATTAAGATGATAGCGGTACGGTCAACCATGAGGAATAGGTTGTCCTGGTGCAAGAACCATGACTCGGCGTCGAAGTGCACCAGATGCTGTAGGTGACCTCTGAGTAGAAAGGGTAGTCTCAGTGAATAGTGTACCATGGGTAGGTGATGGTGGTGTATCAGGTGTATCGCTGTCTGTGGTGTCATCAGCCGATGATAAAAATAGTGAGATAGCTGGTAATGGTAGTATATAGTGTGATGATGGATCCTCAGATGGATCAGACTCTGAATTATATGCAGGTGAGTAATCAGGAGACGCTGGTGTATAATCTGTGGATGGTGGTATAGTAGGTGCTATGATAGGTATCTCTGTGGGTATCACTATGGTGTCAGTCTGAGTAGTGGGTGGAGTAATCACTGGTGTGGTGTCGGAAATAGTGGTAGGGATAGTACCTAACAAGATAACTCGTCCAGCAAGTGTCCTCACGTTATCCTTTGATGAATCCGAAGAAACTGAGATAACTGAAATAGCCACGACCTGCACAAGCAAAAGTTTATATAAATATCCTTTATACCAACCATCCATGATGCGGGAAAGAATGAACAAATGGGTGAATGAACGAATGAAATGAATGAATATACCATCGAATGCAGTACCGCAAAATGAAATGCAAAATAATTATAGTAATATTAGTTATACTTAGTATTTAATTAAATAATAAATAATTATGTATACGTACTATGTAAAAATCACGTAAGGCACATAATCACGTAAGGATCACATACTGGTTATAGTCCAGACATAGTTATATACTACCTGGGTCTCTATAACCTTGGCTCTTGATACCAATTTGTCACACCCCCAAATAGGGTCTCGTCCGATTTAGCGCCCGGGGGCGTGACGTTCATGACTATCTCAAGTACAAAGCATAAAGAACGACCTCTAAGGGTACATTTGAAAAATAAACACCATTGCATAAATTTAAAATATTAATAAGTTTACATCAATCAAATTTAAAAGATTCAAAAGACAACATGCGAAAGCTTAAATATGTTCAACAACAGTATTTAAGATAAACATGGATAAAATCTGGAAAACTGGTTCGGCAGTAGACTTCATATAGTTCAATCAACAACATCCATGCTAAGCACCTGAGAAAACATGCTTAAAACGTCAACATAAAGTTGGAGAATTCATAGGTTTAGTTCAAACGATGTTATAGTGGACCACAAGATATCAAAACGTATGCGACATTTATAAAAGATACAACTTCACATAAAAAGTATTTACGTTGCACTAAGCTCCTGACACTGAAGCTAATAATGAAAGATAACATGTCGTCCTCCAATGTTGAAGGAAAAAGTGACTTTGAATTCGTGGAAAATACGGCATACAGAGTACATTCGGAAAACCTAATTGAAGTTAATTTTTGGAATTCCATAAAAAATGACCAACTCACATCCAACAACACAGACCCTACGAGAAGGCTGAACAACAAACCAGGTAAATTCAGAAAAAAGAGGATGATGAGTTCATCGTCTCATAAGGCTGAGAACCAATCAAAGAGCTTGCTGATATTACAAGCATAAACATCCACATTTCAATGGCTCCCAGACACGATATTCAACACGCAGAATCAAACTGAACTACACAAGAAATCTGGAGAATTTAGAGCACTTATGCAAGGATCCGACTGCACTTGAACAACAACAGAAGGAGATCATGTTTGTATTACGAATAAAGTTTCCGAGCTAAAGAAATGAAATCCATTCAACAACGACTACTTTGTTCGATTCCATAAGCTGATCAATGACATGAAGATCACTAAAATACAAATCCTATCTCATCAGAGGAATACCAAGTTTCTCAACAACCTACCAACGTAATTGGATCACGTATGTTAACTGTTGTGAAGAACGGTCAGTACATATCAAATGTGAGCCTATGTCAATCTATGACACTCACATGAAGAGTTATGAACCAACATGCCATAAGACTCTTAAGCAATATTGAACCAATCTCAGGTGAACACAGATTCCTCTTGCTTATATGGCTCAGGCAACAAAGACAAGTTTACATACCTCCTCACAACAGTACTCACCTTCTGTCCCTCCACAATCTCCTCAGTCAACCAATGATGCTATGCTAGCAACGATGAACCAGATTATGAACTTACTTAGTGGGTTTCAGAAACAGTTTCCTCCTACCAACAACCAGCTCAGAACCTCTACTAATCTAATGACCCAAGCTACGATTCAAGCCGGTCAGATTACAACCGAAAATGTTCAACGAAGAGCTCCAGGCAACAAAGGTAAACAGATTGCCACTGGATCTCAAGGAAAGTTGGTGACATGTTACAACTGCCGTGGTCAAGGACATATAGCAAGGGAATGCAAGGAGAAGAAACGGGAAAAGGACTCATAGTGGTTCAAAGACAAGGCATTGCTTATGAAAGCTAAAGAGAAAGGCGCTATTCTGGATGCAGAGGCTGAAGCTTTTTTGGCAGATGTGGAGTGTACAACACCATTATGTTGAACCATTTGCCATCACTACCACTACTACATTTGAAGAACAGCCATGATGATGCTTATATTTCTGATGTAGACAAAGCACCTCATGCGGCTGCCGCATTCATGGCCAATCTGACTGGTACATCTACTGGAGAGGGCACCAACAACGACACAGATTTTCACTCAAGGTACACAACTCATTAATAATCACTCTTTGAAAGATGAAATCCAGAAGTAACACAAGCGATGCACCCAAGGAAGAACATCTAGACTTCCGAATGTTGATTCGATATCGAGATAAAGAATAACTCATTCCATATCATCAATATCCATCAAACACCGAATTCGAAAATGTTCCACTGAGGTATCTCCTGAGCTATCTGTTCAAATTTTACTCTGATTACCATTCTTATGATATGTAGTGTTAAAAACCTAAGGCTACAGAACACTAATAAATGAACAAAGCTTGTAAATGATTCCTTAAAACCTGAGCTTGAGAATACAAAACTCCAATTTAAAAATCTAGAACAAAAGTAAGTAAAAATGCGGATTAGAACAACCTAGATTACATAAACTAAACAAACAAAATGCTTGACCTTGGAAGAGCAAATTGTGTCTATAAAACAACAGCTTTCACAAACAAGTTGAGTTCTAAACCAATGTCTTTTTAAAAACGAAAAGTGAAAAGTTAAAAACTGATAATAAGGCTCGAGTCGGATAATATATCAAGAGGAATTAGTTTATTATAATACATTATAGACACAAGGGTTAGTAATAGAACTTTTGCAATCAAATGGAGTTCAACAACATGATCAAACCTGTTCCTATGCTATCTTACACACCAACTTTTGCTTCCAAGGATTACACAAAAAATTGCTCAAGGTCCCTAGTACCCCAAATACATCCTTAAAAATAGCTCAGCTAAATCGCCTGCCTGTAGTATCGTGGTGACATAGTTGTAAATCCTTTGCATACCCCCCATAGGGTCCAAGATAATGAATAACATTAAGTTCAACACGCAGAAGTCAGAAAACTCAGATAGTTAGAAAAGATGAAAGACCCCCCAAGTGGCCAATTATATATCTCTTCGCCCATAAACTATGCTAAGTTGAACAACTTGTATGATACATTTGTACCTCAAAAGGAGTTGACTAGAGAACAGGCTTATTGGTTACCAGCTAATGAAGTTGCTAAACCATTCAAACCTGCCTCCACCATTTGTCATATACTCGATCCAAGCTATAGTTCAATTTAATTCTCATGTAAAAACATTAAAATCATGTTTTCGAGAGTATTGATTTAGTATCAAATATTTCCAGAACAAAAACCCACATGTATTAACCAGATGGAGAGTGCGTTTTGAACATACCAAAAGAAGATTATTGTGAGCAAAATAATTCCATTTTATGAAAAACTCAAAACACATGTTAAAGGTATAGAAGATAAACTATTACAAAGAATGTCAGAATACATAAAATATATTGACGAACTGACAAAGATATTATTCAATGTGTGATTGATAAAAAGTGTTTGGAAATAGAATAATAAAAAATCCTTGATCCAAAATAGTGATTTTACTGCTTAATCTATTTCCAAAGAATTTTTTCTTTTTGTGCACACTCATGATAATGGTAGCCTATAAGTGTTTGAACCTTGTTTCAATTGCGATAAGGAACAAACCTAAATCTAGAACTTTTGAAGTTGAGTTGTCAAAAGTGAAACAATTACTTGTTGACAAAGAACGCAGATGTACCCCAAACATTGAAACGGAATATCTGAAATCTAATAAGCTTAAATTTCCAAAAAAACAAAGAATGGTTTTTGAAAATCCCACAGATTGAAACAATTTTTAAAACTCCACCTTGAACTATAAACATATATTTTGAAATCAACAAGTTAAAAGAACAGCTTCAAGGAAAAGATAACACAATTGGAAGTTAAAGGCTCAATCAATAAATGAAAGAAGTTAAGTACACAGGCCCCTCTATGAGCACTCTAGAAATTGAAAACGCTAAGTTAAAGAGAACTCTTCCAGCATATAGGATTACAGATGAAAGTCTTAGAGATGAAAAAAAGATTTCAAAAAACGAACGTTATTCAAGAATTGTCTAAGTCTCAAGGCAGGAAGTAATAGTCGTGTGAGTTGTAATGAATCAACTTATCCTTGTGTAACCCCAAGCAGTTGTCATCAGGCTTATAATGCTATGCCACCCAAGTACTTCCACCACAGGATAGAATCACATATGGAAAACCAAATTCTTCTTTACCTAGGAAAGACACAGTAATTGTAGTAGATTTGTCTAACGTGCCTGTAAATTTGCCTACAGGAATAAAATCTGTCCCAAACGCTAGCAAATCCAAGTCTAAGAGCGATAAGAAGATCTATAAGAATTTGCCAGCTAGAAGTGTAAAAAGTACAGAGAGTTGCAAAGCCCCCAGAATAATGAATAAAAATCGTGTTGATTCTAGTACAGAATGATAAACTACTGGTTTTATTTCAAGTCTGTTTCTTTTTGCAAAACAGTAAAGAATGTTGGTTTTTTGGTAATCAAGATGAATGTATTTTATTAAATCTAGAATGTCAAAAAAAACCCAATGTCATAAATAAGCAAATGTAAAGCAAGTTTGGAAAGCGACTGGCAAAGTATTTGCTAGAGTTGGTTCTCTGGTGGAAGCCCAACTCGAAACAATTCACTTTAGTTGATACAAATGCCCTTTAACAAGGATCAATAAACCTGAAGTAGTGTCTATATCAAATTCTGGAAGCGTTAGAACTACTGAACCCACTAATAATGTCATTATGACGCCTAGGTTCTTTGAGAAAACTCTCACTAGTTACAAACGTAAAGATAGAAACACAAAGGACACTTCCACTGGCAGTCCCTCTAATATAGAAACAATGGCAGCTTAATATCCTGATATATGTTTAACCTTTTGCCTGTCTAATATGGTAAAATAATGAGCTTGCAATTAAATTGAGATTGCAACCCCGGTCAAACTAAAAAAAGGTGTACGCATCAGTGGAAATCTATCTATATCAAAATAAGAGAAATATTACCCCCCCCCCCCCCCCCCCCCCCCCTTTTTGTTCATAATCTAACCCACAGGGACCCAACAACAATGGGTATAACCGATGATTCAAATTATACATCATCCTTGTTTTTCAAGTGAGTTCATACAGATCGTCCTTGGGTAATTGGATTTACGCTGCTGCCAGGCATATACCCGGTGATCGTTTCAAAGCTCATCCAACAACTGGAAAAATTTATTGGTACTGTTCGATTTAGAAATGATCAGTTTGCAGCTATTGTTGGTTATGGTGACTACAAGACCCGGAGAAACAATAATCACATCACTCGTGTCTGGCTATGTTGAAGGACTCAGTCATAACTTATTTTCAGTAGGACAATTTTGTGACGGAGATCTAGAAGTTGCATTTAGGAAAAACACTTGTTTCATTCGTAACAAAGACAAGGTTGATCTACTTAAAGGCTCCCGCACCACAACTAGTATTCTATCTCACTGAAAGATATGTTGGAAGCATCTCTAGTTTGTTTACTCTCAAAACCTCATCAATGAAGTCATGGTTAAGACAACGTCGTTTGAATCATCTGAATTTCGATGACTCTAAACGAATTACTCGAAAAGACCTTGTTCGAGAGCTTACCTAAGTTATGTACGAAAAAGAACACTTATGTCCTTCATGTCAACTTGGCAAGAGTAAGAAGTCATCTCATCCACTTAAAACAGTCAATACCAATACTGAAATTCTCAACACCCTTCACATGGATTTATGCGGACCAATGAGAGTTGAAAGCATAAACGGGAAGAAGTACATTCTAGTAGTTGTTGATGACTACACCAGATTCGGTTAGGTCAGATTCTTAAGAACAAAGGATGAAACTCCTTGAATGTGAAAAATAAAGAAATTTAACCATTTTAACCACACACTAGCCCTTACTACAACTTCGATATCTGAGAACAGACAAAGGAACCGGAGTCTTTCAACAAAACACAACACTCAATTCTGCTAGAGTGTTGGAATTACTTATAATACAAGTGTACCTCGGACTCCACAACAGAACAACATTGTTCGACAGACGGAAACCGAACTATTTGGATGCTTCTCGTAACATTGCTTTATCTTAGCAAAAGCTGCCATTTTCCTTTATGCCAAAAAAAAAAAAAAAAAAATAATAAAGAAGCTGTAGCTACAGCGTGCTATACACTTAACCCAATCTCTCGTTCATAAACACTACACTAGAAAACCTACTATGAACTGCTAAAAGGCAAGAAAACCTAAGTAAATTATTACTTTAGAAATTTTGGATCATTGTGTTTATCTTACAAATGACTCTGGAGGAACTTGGAAAGTCTGAAAAGCTAAACAGACATAGTGTATTTTCGTTTGGTTATTTACCCACCATGAAGCGTACCGAAAATTACAACAAGAGAACTCATAAAATCCAAGAGACTGTTCATGTCATGTTTGATGAACTCACGGAAGGATTAACTTCTGTACAATCCAGTACATGACTCAGACTAAACTCAATGGCTCCTGAACACATCAATGAAGGATCCGATGTTAACTAGTTACAGTCAGGACGAATGGGTTCTGGACTTGTACCAACTCCAACAACACCTAATGTTCCTCCTACAGAGAAACAGTTATCCAAACTATTCCAACCTTTGTATGATGAAGATGAAGAATTTCCACCAAAAGTTCAACCACAGTTGGTTTATGTTGCTCCTCCTCGTGCACCCGAGATTGCACCTAATTTACCTTTGATGACAAGAGTTACAGAAGATGCTCCCACAACAACTACCATTACTTCACCTTTACCATCATCTCCTCCAGACACCAGTGTTGACGAACTTGAGAACATCATCACTACACCTGGTAGTGATTCATTCAGAAATTCTGTTACTTATGAATTTGATTCAGAAGCATCATCTTCCGGCACTGTCAATGTATACACTACTTACCTAAACAACCCACCTTTAGAACATGCGCAAAAGAGTGTACTAGGATCTCCGTTAGAGAATTGTACTGGAGATATAAATCGACCGGTATCCATAAGATGGACAACTTGAAACTGATGGCCATGTGGTGTTTCTTTAACATAGTTTTCTAGAGAATGTCGAACCAAAAACTATAAAGAATCGGTACAATAACCTTTCAGGAACGATGCCATCAAGAAGGAAATTCAATGAGTTTGAACGTTCAGCTGTATGTGGAACTTGTACCTGCTCTATTTGCATTCCCTAGTCATTTGGACTCAATGGTCTACACAAGAATCAATTAGATGAATATGGAGATGTATTGAAAGAACAAAGCTCGGTTTAGTGGCAAATTTATCGTCAGAAGCAAATCGATATTTGAGGAATCCTTTGCAAAACCGGATGCTAGACTAGAAGCTTCAGACTATTCATTATGCGTAATAAAGCACCTAGCCAGATATGAACAATTTATTTAGATGGATGTGAAACAACCTTTCCTTAATGGCGAGCTGAATTTAAGTTGTCTATGTCAGTTCAACCTGAAGGATTTGTTGACCCGGATCTACCAACTCATGTGTTACAATACTGAAAGAACACTCCTTTATGGGTTAAAACAGCTCCACGTGGCTGGTACGATAATTTATATCCCAGGTTCTTCATGTCTAAACGGATTCTCCAAAGGCGTTGTCGATCCTACGCTCTTCACAAGAAAAACAGGCAAACATATCTTACTTGTTCAAATCTATGTAGATGATATTATTTTTGCCTCCACTAATCCTAAGTCTTGTGAAATTTTTGCAAACGAAATGAGTTCTACTTTTAAGATGTCAATGATGGGACAAATGTCTTTCTTTTTAGGTCGGACAAATAACTCAAATCCCAGAGGTACTCATTAATCAAAGTAAATTAGCCCTTTAAATTTTAAAGAAATTAGGACTTTGACTCTAGCGCATCCGTTGATACTCTCATGGTTGGAGAAAATTAATCTAGAGAAGACAGACAAGGAAATTAGTTGATCCACACGTTTTCGTGGAATGGTCGAGCTCCCTAATGTCTCAATCAAGCCTAGTAGACCTGACATTGGTTATTATGCTGTGTGCATGTGTGGCCAGTACCAGGCAAAGCCTACCGAAAAACACTTACAAGCTATATTACTCGGATCTTTTCGCTAATCTATAAAGGAAACATTCACATGATCTGTGGAATCGAAGGATTCCGGTTTTGCACTAAGAGCATTTTAAGCTGCATATTAAATACCTCGAGCGTTAGTTCTAGTTTCAAAGTTACTATGATCTCTAGGTTCACTGATTGCAAACTTAGTGATCGAAAGGCTGGTTTCAAGGGAATATCTGGTATTTTTAAATGCTAAAGCATTGTATCCTTTGTATATTTGAGAAAAAAAATCAAAAAAAAATAATAGAAAATGGAAAAAAATCAAAAAAATTAGATAAATGGCCTGCAGTTAGTTCAGACTGTAACCCGGTCCTAACCCTTAGGAAAGTATGTCACCTGAAAGACAGTTGTTCCTATTACCAGGTGATTTAGTTCTCCTGGTTATTTCCGTGCAACCCAAGATATAATATACGTTTCAGTTCGTTATTTCTTTAACAGACGAGAAGTCGTCTATGACACCGACCAGTTTTCTTATAATCAATTTGATCTATCAAACATGTTCGGGGTCACTATTCAAACATTAACATGGGTCATTGTTTGAGGGGGAGAATCAGTACTACTAATAGTTTTGCATGTCAACTTGGACGAAATGTTGCCGATTCTATTGCTGAAAGATTGAAACGACCAACTGCTTACAAATTCAGACAAATTGCAGTATCACTCCTGTCTTAAAATCTTTAAGGTCTTGTTTCAATAATCACTTGATATATGTGCTGGAATAGCTCACCTCACATATTGAGGAGGAGTTTGATTCATTTAAGTCCATTCTAGATCAAAACCATACAAAAGTTGCATACTTTTGATCGGGGGAGAAAATGTGACTTAAAAATTATTGATAACAGTTTTTTACTGATCCATGGGTTGTACATAAATATGGATCCTCATGAATTCTCACATGTCTATCTAGTCGTTACTAGTGTGCTTGTGATGAATAGAGGTATGTTGATGTATAATTATTGGAGAAAATGGCTTGAACCTTACATGTGCAAAACAACTTTCAAATACCGATGCACATGTGTAGGGGGAGCAAAAAGTCTAATATAATCTAAAATGTTAAGATATCAAAACTTTTGTGTTATACACAAGTATCTTGATAATTCACAAAGAATCTTTTGTTTCATGTTCGTGAAAGTGATCTTGAGGAATGCGAAGGAATGAGATGTTGTACCACCAGGGTATTCGTATGAATGCTCATGCACTAGTCTTCGGACAGTATCCACTAGTGAGAATGACTCGTCTTACAAATACTTGTATGAGTTTGATGAGAGCCATGAGGCACTTCATATCTTTCGAGATATCTTTCAAAACATCATCAGAGCATTCTAATTTAAACTTTTGTTGTGTCCTAAATAAATTTCATAAGCACATCGAATGTTTTTTTCAAATCATTTTTTTTGCCATTGGCCTTCTACGGTACTTAATTGTATTAAGAAGTAAAACGCTAAACATGAATTATACGGTATAGTCAGCAGATAGTAACTGTACTGACTCACTCTTTACCATTCTATTAGTAGAAATACTCATAGTATGTTAGTCTACGAACATCTGGTTTAGAGAACAACAAGCATACAGGAATCTGGTACCTCGGTATTGGAGGACTTAAAGGGTTTGAGCTGGAAAACCTGTCAAGAAGGTTCTTTATTGATATCTATTGATAGTAGGTGCAATATTCGTACTGTATGGTAATGACTCACCATGTTACTAAAACAAAAGTTGACAACTTCCAGTAGCAAAACGGCAACTGGTAAAGAGATATCAAATCCATTTCCTTGATCTATAGTTTGCTAAAAACTATAAGGTTATCATTGCACCTTGTAATTGCAACAAAGCATTAACTAGTCCATAGCAAACGACTCATGGTAAAGACATATCAAATCCGTTGATAGCTGATAGTTTGCTAAAACTATATTGTTCATACTCAAAGAATCCGTTGAAAGACACATGTCACACTCCCAAGATTTAAAGAAAATCAAGAAAGCTGAGTTTACAAAGCTTCCGCACCTCTGAAACAATGTCATCTCTTCAAAATGTTAAAGTCATGAAGTCTAGAAGAAGAAAGATCACAAAAGCTTTCAGGATTACAACAAATATGAGCATGTCGGACCACAGTTCAGCAAATGGCAAAATGAAGAAAAGATCACATATAATTCAAGAAATCAGAGATCAAGATCAAGTTATCAAAACAAGTAATTCAAGTTCTAAAGATCAAGATCAAGTTTCAAAGATTGGATTACTACTGAAGCACAAATACATCAAGTGATGAACCGCAAAGACAACGAGCTAATATGCTATGAATTCAAATATGTACGCTACGAAGACCTCACTTAGGGGGAGATTGTTAGAAACATAATATTCACAGTCTATACAAGTGCAGCTCGTCTTGAATAAAATTGTCAGTATTCATAAGCACGTTTAGTTAGTTATTAATTGTAATGTTTTTAAATGATGTAAATGGCCAAGTATGCAAAAAAGCCCCAGATAAAGCCCATAAAGGTCTCCAAGGAAGGCCGATCCCTATAGAGTATAAATAGCTCATGTTTTTTCTCATCTTTATGTTAGCTAGTCATATCATTAGTTTTTATTTTTGTATCTAGCCACCAAAAACATCTTTCATTTTTCAATCAATCCTTATTTAATTTAGTCTTTTTATTCTACATATCATTGTTAAAGATTATGATTGAATGATCATGGAACCTACAATTGTAAAGAGATATCAAATCCGTTCCTAGCTGATAGTTTGCTAAAAACTATAAGGTTACGATTTGTACAAGTGTTTATCAATCAACAGCTTAGGGATATGTCACATCACAAAAAGATTTATGTTAACCCCTCACACACAAAGAAAATCTTTGCCAATATGAAGAGAGAAGGAAATGATTTTTCTGGGAGAGTAACACCTCTGTTTGCAACAATGATGGTTCAAGCTAATCAAGAAGAGGGTATAGATTCAGGCATTCCTACTGATTCTCAACAGACACCCATTACTACTCAACCATCATCCTCTAGACCTCATAAGAAATAGTCTAGGAGGAAACAGAGGAAGGAAACTGAAGTTCCTCAAGATGAGACACACCATGATGATAGTGTTCCTATACCTTCTAATGATCCACTTCTTAGTGGTGAGGATAGAATGCAACTAACAGAATTGATGATTTTGTGTACCAACTTACAAAAACAGGTTCTTGATTTGGAGAAGGCAAAGGATGCTCAAGCAAAGGAAATTGTTGGTTTAAAGAAGAGGGTCCAAAAGTTAGAAAGGAAAAAAGAAATCAAGAACTACAGGGTTAAAAAGATTAAGGAAAGTTGGTGAATCTAAAAGGGTTGATTCCTCTGAGGATAAAGATAGTTTGGGTGCTCAGGAAGATGCATCCAAACAGGGGAGGAGTTTTGAAGACATTGACAAGGATGCTGAAGTTTCTTTAGTTGATGAAACTCAGGGGAGGTCAGCTGATGCAGAAATGTTTGATACAGATGATCTTCATGGTGATGAGGTGATTGTGGATATGGCAGTTGGTGAGAAACAAGGGCAGAGTGCAAAGGTTGATGAAAGAGAGGTTAGTACTGGTGTTGAAGATAGTGCTACACCTACAATTCTAGTTACTACTGCTGGTGAAGGATGTTAGCCTCAAAATATTGAGTTGAACAAGGAAGTTCGTTCATTAATTATATTAGGTCTCGATCATTAATTAATTATACGTTGTAATAGGCTAGACGAGTAAACGGGCTCTTTATGTAATCTAATCGGTCACGTGTATCGGGCGAAAGCCCAAGTAATCCCAAGCCCAGCCCGTAGAAACACCAAGGCATGAAAGCCTCTTGGTTTTAACTATAAATACCCCTATCCAAGGATGGAGAGGGTGTTGGTCTCATTTGTATTTTTTACAAGTTAATCAACCATCTCTTTTTCTCTCTTTATTTCTCTCTCTAACTTCTCTCTAAAATTCTTCTTATTATCTTCTCATCTATATTTCTTGTATCAATGGTGAAGTGAAAGTGATATTGGGTTACTGACATTTGGTATCACTCGCCCCTCGGTTGGGTTCTAGTGTATGTACATGTTTGTGCTAATTTTGCCTTAATTCCATACGTCATATTTCATTCATATTATCAAATTATCAGGTTTTCGTTTGTGGTTTTACTCGGTGAATTACATTATTTCTTTTATTCTATTTTCGTGTTTTTGAGTAAAAAAAAAGTGGCCTATTTGGAAAACAAAACCATATTTGGGCTCCAAATTGATCCTACCGTTCCAAAATTGAGCTTGTTTAATACTCAATCAAATATGGGTGCGTTTTAAGTGTGGCAATAAGGGTGCTTTGTTGTTTGAAAAAAAAAAGTCATCTTGTTTTTTTTACACAACTTCATCTTCCTTGTATCAACTTTTTTATGATTGCGTAGTTTATTTTTTATAAAGAAGAGCTTATTTTAAAGCTTATGTTCTTGGTTGGCTTATTTTGAGTTGCTTATCCCTTGTGGTCCAAACGTTTGAAAGACAAGAGGGAGACAAGATCCACATTTTTAGCTTTGTTGTACATTGGGGTTTGTTGGTTTCGGTAAAAAGACAACAAGAAGGACGGTTGTACACTTTGTTGTTTTGCAAACCGAACAAGTTACAAGCTAAGAGGAACCGAACTAGTCATCTTTTAGGAGGAACCGATCTAGTCTTTGTCTTACAAGAACCGATCTAGTAACATTTCATTGGGAGCCGATCTAGTTTCAACAAGGACGAACCGATCTAGTCATTTCAACTTCAACCGAACTAGTCATTTTCATCAAGAACCGAACTAAACCATGTCTTCATAAACCGAACTAAACATTTTTTTAAGAACCGAACGAGTTCAATCTTGCAACAGAAGCCGAACTAGTTTTTCGTGTGAACAGAACTAATTGATCTTAGAAGCAACCGAACTAGTTGATTTTAGAAGAAACCGAACTAAATAAGCAACTCAACTCAACATACGCGTTTTAAATCATTTTCAATTTTTCGAGTTCGCGTGACGGTGCTCTACGGGACGTTTAATCTATACCATCGTGCTCGTGACATCGTTTCGATCTACGTGGTATATTTGCTTTATTCCGACGATAACCATACAATTCCGCGAGAGCTAAAACACCATTCGTTCCATCTTACAAAAAATTTCAAACGAACTTGAAAGAAAAAAGGAGGGAAATTTTGCAATTTATTATCAACTTTGGCAATATGGCACATGCAGTCCCTGAACCTTTTTGATAATTTCAAAGTTCGTCCTTTGTTCGATAGTTAACCCTCTTTGTTGACTTAGCTTTTCACCGTTAGTCCTTATTCATTTAAAACAGCCCGTTAGTCATCCAAAGTTCAACGTTTGTGCACCATTCATCGTTTTAGCTCAACAAATCGTTAACAAAAGTTCAAGTTCTTCAACTACAACAACGATTTCACCAACAACATGTCTATTTTCATAGTTTTTCTTGATTTAGTAAAATCCAGCAAAATACTCTTGTATTTTCTCAGTTTAGTCAAGACTTGTAAAATCTCGTAAAATAGTTTTCCACAACAACAATAATCACTTTACCTGCTTAAGATCCTACAAATCATTTTCACTTCATAATTTAACAAATCATTCATCATGACAACTCCAATTGTAACTTCCACAACCGACAGTCAAATGCATAACAACATAATGGCAGCTGGTTTAAGGGATCGTCCCCCAATGCTTGCAACAGGACGATATGCACAATGGCGATCACGGTTCTTACGATACATTGATACAAGACCAAATGGTGATGCCTTACGGAAGTGCATTCTCAAAGGTCCATACACTCCAAAGATTGTCACAACACCAGCTGTTCCTGCAACAGAGGATTCTCCAGCAGTTCCTGAACAAACAACAGTCAAGACAGTTATGAATATGACTCCTAAAAACAGAGCTCATTTTGAATCAGAAAAAGAAGCGATTCATTTGATATTGACTGGAATTGGAGATGAAATATACTCAACTGTTGATGCATGTCAGACAGCTCAAGAAATGTGGGAAGCCATCGAAAGGCTACAACAAGGTGAATCACTCAATATTCAAGATGTCAAGACAAACTTATTTTGGGAGTTTGGTCAATTCACCTCTCACGATGGAGAAACAATTGAGTCTTACTACACAAGATTCTACAAGATGATGAATGAAATGATCAGAAACAATTTGACAGTTGCAACGATGCAAGTCAATGTTCAATTTCTTCAACAACTTCAACCAGAATGGTCAAGATTTGTCACAATTGTGAAGCAACAACACAAGTTGGATGAAGTTTCATACCATAAGCTCTTTGACATTCTGAAACAATACCAAAAGGAAGTTAATGAACTCCGTGCTGAAAGAATGGCCAAGAATGCTAACCCATTAGCACTTGTTGCTACTGCTCAAACACTTCAAGACCCTTATTACCAAACATCAAAACCTCACAAATCATATGCACCAACATCAAAAGCTTCACTTCCAACCAGATCTCATGCAACTACAAGATACAAAGGCAAAGAGATAGCCAAACCAATCACACCACCATCTGAGTCAGCTTCTGAAGAAGACAGTGATCCTGAACAAGCTCAGAAGGATAAAGACATGCAGAAAAATTTGGCTCTCATTGCAAAGTACTTCAAGAAACTCTACAAACCTACCAACAACAACCTCAGAACTTCCTCAAACACCAGAAACAAGAATGTGGATACTACTCCAAGGTACAAGAATGACAATCAGACTGGACAGTTTGGGAATCAGAGGGCAGTGAATGTTGTTGGGGCTAGGGAAACTGTAGGTGGTCCAGTAGTGCAACAGTCTGGGATACAGTGCTTTAACTGCAAGGAATTTGGTCATTATGCTAAGGAATGCAGAAAGCCAAAACGGGTTAAAGACTCCACGTATCACAAGGAAAAGATGTTGCTGTGTAAACAAGCTGAGAAAGGTGTTCAACTTCAAGCAGAGCAATCTGACTGGCTAGCAGACACGGATGAAGAGATTGATGAACAAGAGTTGGAAGCACATTACAGTTACATGGCAAAGATTCAAGAGGTTCCTAATGCAGACTCAGGCACTGACGCTGAACCATTGGAACAGGTACACTACGATACTGATCATAATGTGTTTGCCAATGACTTACAACATTTTGAGCAATCTGAATCCATTAGTAACACATGTGCAGTGGAAACGGGTGATAGTAATGTCATTCCTGACTCACCGGATATGTGTGATAATGATATTCAGGATGACCAAAATGATGTAGAATGTGATGATGAGCGTGTTGCACTTGCTAATTTAATTGCTAATTTAAAGCTTGATGTCGATGAAAATAAAAAGATTCAAAAGCAATTAAAGAAAGCAAATGCAACATTGACTCAAGAGTTAACTGAGTGGAAATCTATTCTTGCGGAAACTAGTAGAACTCTAAGGGAATCTAATAGTATTCAGGATAGTTGCTTAGTTGCACTTCAAAATAAATAGAGGCCTTTAATGATCGTACAGTTGATTATGACAAACTTGAACGTAAGTTAAATGAAACTCTAAGACTATTAGCTCAAAAAGACATTGACATAAAAGAAGGTTTAAAACTTGACTACGCGCGAACTCACCCTTTTTTATATGTGTAAATAAACATAAACATATATATATATATATATGTAAATATATAAAAATACACAGCAAAGGTCAGCACTCACGTACCAAGTCACATTACGAAGGTCTTGTCAAGGGAGAAACCAAAGGTAATATCGGATTTGAAGCTAAGGAAGAAAAAAATATTGACAATGATGTCAATGGAAACCAGATAAAGTGTTTGATATGAAATTGTTTCAAACGGAGTCAATCAATCCAAACCATTCATATGTTAGCACCTCAAAATGCACCTACATTCTAATGGCAAGAACCTACCTTTGCCAATCCATGGTACCCTCAACAAGGCTACAAATGACATACCTTGTTTGTATGCGATCCCACATGACCAATCTGGGATCCTGCAAACAGACTCTCCCCGAATTGGAAGAGACTCAGACTCTTGAAGAGAGAGTAGATCAAAAATGAATAAAGACTTAGTGAAACCTTTGACTACACAAAGTTAATAGTCTTTATGAAATTTTTTAAACCCCCGACGCAGCATTATGAAATTTCGTGCGCACAGCAAATGAAAATAAGAAGAATATGTGGAGGAAAATTATTTGGAAGAAAACAAAAGCCAACTATTTTCAAAACAATAGATTTCTTACAGTGTCTAAATCAATAAGCAAAATGTTGACAAGCATTAATAATGTCATGAAAATTAACGTTAATCATCTAAAAGAAATTGTCAATCAAGCATGTGTAAAAACATTCATTACGACCTTTTCATCTTCGTTAACCAATGCGCAAGATATGATAGCATGTTAAGACATGTTTTGATGCCCCTTCCCTTAAAGACTCAGAATGATAGTTTCGCATTTGTACATGTACTTAAGCAAGAAATGCTATGCAGATTTAAAGTACGTTGATCTCTTGTAGATGATACTTGATCGGATAAGGCCGAATTTTCAATGTCAGGATATTGCTTTTGCTAAGAATGTGTGTCTAAAGATGTTATGTGTTCTTATTTGGCAATCTTCATGATGTTAGATGAGATCACTAAATTACAATGCTTATATCTTATTAAAGTCAGGGAATGTGGACTGTCTTTGCACAAAAGCTTTCTGAACAAAACTGAATTTTGTAAGTAAAGAGATTTTCATTGTGATTTTACAGAGTTTTGCTAAATTAGAAAAACACTTAGATTTCTCTTGAATCGCTTTACAAGGAATGTCAAGAAACAAATGAAGATGACAAAATTTTGCAAAGAAAAGGCAGTCAAATGTATTTCGAAAGGAAACTGTGAACATATTTTGAAATACAAAGATTTAAAAGCTCAACTGCAAGACAAGAAACATTGAATAAGTGAGTTAAGAACTTATTGGAAAAATGCAAAGGAAAATCTGTGGGATACTAAGTTTGATATACCATCTGTTGTTCGACAACAATATGCTCAAAGGATTCCAAAACCATCAGTTTTAGGAAAACCGGCTCCGTTTTCAGACTCTCTTGAGAGAAAATATTTTGCAAAGAAAAAGTCGGTTTTAAAAACTAATGAGTCAGAGGGTTTATCAAAACCAGTCACTCCACAGAATTTGCCTCAAACAGCAAAGCAAGCTGTAAGAAACACAAATGTGATTTAACCAGGCATGTTCTCGTATTGCCAAGTAAGTACACCAAACTAGGAGCACACACAGTTGAATCAGACTTCTAGGATTACTATCCACGCGTTAATTACATCTATAGGAGTAGGCTCACAATACTAATGTTAGCAGACCATAGCATAGGAAGCAAACAAATGAAAGACATGGTCGTGCCAAACACTAGTCATCGTGAGTTAGAAGACTTGAAGTAGAAGAACACCCTAGGATTTCTGTATTTCTAATCAAATAAAGTCTATAAACTGCATGTAATGACTGTTTAATTCCGAAACTTCGTTGAATGTTAAGCTGTTTGTGCTACTTGTGGAATTATGTGTGTTTAATCGAATCATGTATGTTGGTTTCTAAGTTTTTGAAAGACTGTGAATGCTTAGAACTAAGAGCCTAAATGTGTGCCTATTTGTACTAGAAAACCACTAAAGGTCAAGCGAACTAAATCTGTTGCAACTCCCGCCATAAGAAAACATTTGCATCAGAATCCACTATCACAAATTCAAAGGAGTTACTATTAGGTGTTTGTATAAGAAGACTATAAGGTATGGAGAATGGTGGATAACACTAACAAGCCATTAGCATTACATGGGTTCCTAAGACTAAACGAAAAATTGGTACCTAAGTTTGGAACGAAAGTGTGACTAAGAAAGTCGTTTTTCCATAGATAATGTATCTAGGATAACTAATGTCTTAAATACTCACCAAACATTTAGGATATAATTTGTCATGTATGCCATCGTCCTCTAACTCTCTTGCTGATTGTTACACTCATCCTATTCTTTGTGACTCTGGATGCACAAAGCACATGACGGGCAATTCTATTCTGCTTTGCACTTTTGTTAAATCAATACTTGGTTACGTTCGTTTTTGGCCATGTTCAATTTTCTTTTATTTGGTTATGAAAGAAGAATTTGAGTCATGGAAAATCACGATCAAAAGGGTTTACTACGTCGAAGGTCTCAATCACAATCTTTTCTCGGTTGGTCAATTCTGTGATGCGGATTTGGAGGTTGCATTTCGGAAATCTACATGTTTTGTTAGAGATCTTCACGGAAACGACTTACTAACCGGTAATTGGAACTGATCTCTATACAATTTCTCTTCAAGAAACAACTTCATCAAATTCCAATCTGTCTCTTGGCTCTAAAGCATCACCATCTCAAGATGGTTATGGATCGATGACTTTCTAATCTCACTTACGGACTACATCAAATTGCTTTCAATGTAAAGATGTTGTTGATTGGTTTACAAAACTGAAGTATGTCAAAGATCAATATATGTTCCTCTTGTGAAGTGAGTATGCAAGACGAAGCTCTTTCAAGTCAAAGACTGTTCCAGGTTTGAAAGGACGGTTAATAAATTTGCATTCATATGGACTTATGTGGTCCAAGGCAGGTTGCTAGCATAAAAAGGAAGATATATATTTGGGTAATAGTCGATGTGACCTACTCCAGATACCACTTGGTCTCTCTGTTCTACGTTCACAAGGATGAAACACTAGAAGTTTTAAAATGACTTTCTCACATGATCCGAGAAAATCTTCAAATGCCCCAGTAATCTGTTCGCACTGACAGTGGCACTAAGTTCTTTAACACAAGACACTTAATGAATTCTTTAAAGAAGAAGGAAATGAGGATCAAACTTTACTCCTCGAAACACCATTGATCTGAACAGTACGGCGTGTATTGTCGAAAGACGAAACAGCAGCTCTCGTGAGGCATGCACGAACGATGGTGTCGGCTTCTAAACTTCCTTTAATCTTTTTGGCTGAAGCAATTGCAACCGTATGCTTACTCAAAATTGACATTCATCATCCCAACTCATGAGAAATGATCATATTCATCATTAGTGACAGAAAACCTCTAATTAAACCCTTTCACATCTTTGGTTTGCTCACTTGTTGCTTAACAAGAGATGGTGAAAAATTTTAGTTAAGGATGAAGAAAAAAAGGGATCGGTTTGCATTTTGGTGGGTACTCACTCTGTCAAAGGGATATCGTTGGTCTACAACAAGAGAACCAAGGTTGATGTTGAATCTATTCCATCTCTGATTTGATGGATTCAAAGAGATCTTATGTATTTTCTAATTGTCAAGGAGGAAGTCTGTTGCTAATGACACTTTAGGCCTTGTTCCCCATACGACAAAAGGAGTCAGATTTGACAACCATGACCCGCCACCAGGAACTACAAAATGTTTCTCCTTCAGCAGATACAACAGCTCTGTCACAACAGGAGTTGGATCTTCTTTTCGGTCCTTTGTACGATGAATTTTTCAATGAATGGTACTTCTCGTGTCAACCAAGTCTTTTTCTCTCACGACAATTTTTATTCAAATAGAAACCACCTTCAATGAATATTCATACCTCCATCAGAACCATCAACTCCTACAATATGTTCCATGTCGAGGAAAACCATCTATGATCAAGCAGAATGTACCAAATCTCTTTTGTACACGGTAAGAGAAATTGTCTAAGTCTTCACTCAACGCAATAATGGTAATTCAATGTGCATAACCTTCAATTTAATCTTCAACATTCAGAATACCGATGGACAAAAAAGTTCACCCGTTTAACTCAAAGTTCGTGGAAATCATCCAAGCCAGTGCAACAAGACAGATCTACTTGCACAGATCTTGAAATGTGTATGTTGCACTCACCGTGGTATTGTTGAACTGAATAACCATTAAAGGAAGCAATGGCTAGTTCTGCATGGATAGAAGCAATGCAGGATGAACTATAACGTTTGACAGACTACAAGTCGTGGGAACTCAGTTGACAAAAATCATTTTGGCAAAAGAACAGTAATCAAGCTAAAGTGGGTTATGGAAAACAAAATGGATGAAGACCAAAAACTGTATTCGCTACAAATGCAGACTTGTAGCAAGGGTTATGTCAGAAGAGGTATTGATTTCGAAGTTAATTTGCTCCTGCTGCTGCTTGGAGGCTGTCAGGTTTTTGTCGCATATGCTGACACAAGTTTTTCAATTTATCAGAATGGACGTGAAAACGGCATTTCTTAATGGTCCATTGAAGGAGGAGGTTTATGTTGCACAACCAGATGGGTTCGTTGATCCTGATCATCCAGACAAAGTTTACCGTCTAAGGAAAGCTCTATATGGATTGAAATAAGCTCCGAGAGCCTGTATGATGAACTCTCAAAATTCCTGATTTCCAAAGGTTTTACTAAAGGTACCATTGACGACTCTCATTCACGATTAAAATACGGGGTGGGACACTTTACATGTGCAGATTTACGTTGATGGCATTATTTTTGTTTCACACAACCCTAAATTTTCAAAACGTTTTGAAAATTAATGCACGGTAGGATTTGAGATTGTCTCTTATTGGGGGAAAATGAAAATTCTTTTAGGACTTCAGATCCACTCAATCCCCATACGCGGTATTTTTATCAATCAGGCCAAATTATACTTTAGAAGATTTTGCAAAAACATGGTTGGAAAAGGACAAAGAAGGATGAAGATCAGACTGTCATTCGCAACAAAGCACGTCTTGTAGTTAAAGGTTATGCTCAGGAAGAGGGTATTGATTTTGAAAAATCATTTGCACCAGTTGCTCGCTTGGAAGTAGTTCGGATTTTCGTTGCCTATGCAGCACACAAGTCTTTTCTAATCTATCAGATGGACGTGAAAACGGCATTTCTTAATGGTCCATTGAATGAGGAGGTTTATGTTGCACAACCAGACGGATTCGTTGATCCGGATCATCCAGACAAAGTTTACCGTCTAAGGAAAGCTTTATATGGATTGAAACAAGCCCCGAGAGCCTGATGTCGATCATGCCGGTTGCGTTGATACTCGCAAAAGCACTTCTGGAGGAATACAGTTCCTAGGTGATAAGCTAGTCAGCTGGATGTCAAAGAAGCAGGACTGTACTGCAATGTCATCCGTAGAGGCTGAATACGTGGCGTTATCTGCAAGTTGTGCTCAAGTAATGTGGATGCGAACACAGCTTCAAGATTATGGCTTCAACTACAACAAAATACCGTTGTATTGCGACTCTCAGTCAGCCATAGCAATATCATGCAACCCCGTGCAGCACTCCCGTACCAAGCACATCTATACTCGGTATCATTTCATCAAAGAACAGGTTGAAAATGGTATAATTGAATTGTACTTTGTCAGAACTGAATACCAATTGGCTGACATGTTTACTAAATCCCTTCCAGAAGAAAGGTTTTAGTATCTCGTTAGACAAATTGGTATGCGATGTTTGACTCCAGTAGAACTGGAGGTTCTGACAAAAGAATCTGCTTGATACGTCATCAAACATCAACATGTACATATTTTTGAAAAAAAGAAAAATACAAAAATATAAAATTTCAAAAAGAAAATACAAAAAAAAAAAAAATCAGAAAATGTTTCAAAAAATATTCTTCTCGACATGTCTCTTGGAATCGATAACATTTACGTACCTAGAAATGTTGATTAATATCGACACGGGCGTGTAAATGAAGTTCGAACAGGAGTTTCAAATGCTTTCAAAACATGTCATTTCTAATTTTTCTTGATGGCTTATGTGCAAATATCAGTACGTAACCCGGACTTCAAATAAAGGAAAGTTTATCTATAAAGATAACTTATCCTAACAACGAGAAATTCAACTTTTCTCGGTCTTGAGCTGTTCTTACAAGACATTCAAAGTTTTAAGCTCAAGAAAAAGGATAGTGTACGCATAAGTGCGCTTACCCTTAGAGTTGGAAGAGAAGTCTTCTAACATGATGTTTTTCAAAATGTTGAACACAATTTTTCAAGAATTTCTCACTGACAATTAATAATCTTTCAAAATTGTGTGTTCAACAATGCTAACCCTCAATTTTATATTCATTTTACAACTTGTTATCATTGTTTTTGGTGTCAAACATATGTAAAATCGAGGGGGAGCAAGTTAATGTTTCATGTAATTCATGTTAAGTAAATGTTTTCCCCATGGAATTTCAAGACAAATTTTAATCACAAAGTATTTTAAAAACTAAGTGAATTAGTATTTAAAATAAGGGGAGAAATGTATTTAAAATGTGATCTTGAAAATAATAAGTGATCTTATCGACTCAAAGTGCTTGATACTCTTCGAAAAAGGTTTTATGGTTACGATCTCATACCCTACAACATCTTATTTCATGACGATTCTGAAGTCATAAGGTGGTAAGGTTAGGTATTTGTCCTATGATCCAACCAGAACCAGAGGGATCTACCCAAGGACACTCCATAGTTAGAAATAGCAGTCCTTAGGTATGATTGGAGATGAATGTGTATAAGGGAAGAATGCCGACTAAGATTGAGCTAACACTAGAACAATCACAACAAGGTGTTAGTAATGATGTCTTGGTAAGCATTGAAGGGGTTGAAGAATTAAAAAGAAATGTATGGATAAAGGGTCTAAAGAAAGTAGCCCTCCACACAACTTAGGCAGAAACCGGGTCAATACATATGCTGTCAGAATCACAATGTTGATTGCTGACATTGAAGACGACATCATGGACCCAATGATGCAATGCACAACCCTTCCCAGCCATTCGGGTTTCTCTCAAAAGAAACTTGTCTCATTTGTCACGGAGATACACACGACTTCTATTGACTTTCTCACTCCGAGTTAGTTGATATTGAATAGGTGGCAGTCTGCTCCAGCCTCCGATTACTAAAACCAAAACGCACTAATCGAGTCTAGAGCCAAGAGATCCTGTCCTAAGCCAAGAGATCATCAAATAAATCTCATTAGGACACATTCCATGACAAAACACTTGTTGAATATCATTAAGTTCACAAGTAGTAACAAGAGTCCTACGCATTATCCTTATGATTCTGCCAGAACATTTAGAGTGATACTCTTTAATATTCACAATGACAGAATTGAAAAAAAAAAAAAACAAAATCCTTCCAGTGTCATCATCAACAGCACGCGGTGGGTGACTTGCGAGATTCTATATGAATAAAGCTTGTGTCAACTGGATATCGATAAAGGTCCAGTAAATGAATTGACGACATAATCAGAAAGATAGTAACTATCTGATTCACTCTTACCGGGTTGTTTGCCGTGTTGTCTGCTTTGAGACGTTCCGGTAATGAGAACAAGCAAGCATGGTAAATCTAATACATCTGTGTTAGAAGATCCTACGCTTTGAGCTGGAAACCCTGTCAAGGAGATTCTTTGAATCTACCTGATCACAAGTACAATATTTATACTGTAAAATGGTCCTACGGAACCGGAGGTTAATCTAACCAAATCCGGACGAATGACAAAGCCATATTCGTCCACCCGCTTTATTGCTAACTGTTTTATTTCAGGATACATAAAGATGGAGATGGTGATGCCTCATTCCAGCTGAAGTCGGATTCATTACCACATGCTCATGCTCAAACTACAAAGACATACTATAAGCATCAAGATTCAAGAATCATGAAAGCTCAAGAATTAAAGACAAAGACTTCCGCACAAACTCTGATATACAAGATCTTCCTTCAAAGATATCAAGTCTATCAAGGGAGATTGTTAGCAAGATTTCAAGATGATGCAAAGTATGAGCATGTTGGTCAAGACACAAGATCGCAAGGTGGCAAAGACGATCAAGACGGAAGGATAAAGATTTAAAGATCTCGGACGAAAAAGACAAAGTCAAAAGACAATGACAAAGGCTAAAGATCAAAGATCACAAAGCATGAAGGAACAAGCCTACAACGTAGACAGAGACAAAGATCACAAGAGCTCAACGACAAAAGCAATCTCATTGATCTCATGAAGGAGTGTCACAATGAACTCACTTCGAGGGAGATTGTTAGCCTTAAAATATTGAGTCGAACAAGGAAGTTCGTTCATTAATTATATTAGGTCTCGGTCATTAATTAATTATACGTTGTAATAGGCTAGACGGGTAAACGGGCTCTTTGTGTAATCTAATCGGTCACGTGTATCGGGCGAAAGCCCAAGTAATCCCAAGCCCAGCCCGTAGAAACACCAAGGCATGAAAGCCTCTTGGTTTTAACTATAAATACCCCTCTCCAAGGATGGAGAGGGTGTTGGTCTCATTTGTAATCTTTGCAAGTTAATCAACCATTCTATTTTTCTCTCTTTATTTCTCTCTCTAACTTCTCTCTAAAATTCTTCATATCTTCTCATCTTATTTTTTCTTATTCAAATGGTGAAGTGAAAGTGATATTGGGTTACCGACAATTTGTATTAACAATCTCTCCCTTTTTGAAAATGACAAGATATAAACTCATTTTATGTAAAAATAAAATTTTCAAGTTATTAATGAAATTTGATCCATTTCTCCTCCTTTTTGTCTAAATCGACGATGCCAAGACTCCCCCTTGATGTATGCTCCCCCTCGTTTAGGGCACCAAGGAATCGATCTTATGAGATTTTTGCTACAGAACAAAGTGAGAAGCACAAGTGCAAGAATCCATTTCCAACTAGTAGCAATATAACAATCCATGCAAGTAAACCATAAAGTAGTTTCATTCCTCACTTAATAAACTCATACAAGAAGCATGGATTGCAAGCAATACTAATAG
Organism: Tanacetum coccineum; assembly: GCA_026074375.1. Lineage (NCBI taxonomy): Eukaryota > Viridiplantae > Streptophyta > Magnoliopsida > Asterales > Asteraceae > Tanacetum > Tanacetum coccineum. The sequence goes on along the minus strand of BQNB010008583.1, from coordinate 19,570 downwards.
AGCTAAGTCTTACAAAGGAACATTAATTCATAAATTACACCAAAATCTAAACATACTACATGAGGTAAATAAATTTAATACTACATAAGTCCTAGATGATCCTTGATCTTAGGGAAATGACTTTGAGCGAAAGTTCTAGGGTAACATATTATGAGGTGACATGACTAAATTTTTAAGGGTGGGGTGGAGAGAGTGAAGCAATGGCGGAAGTGATAAGATACTTAATGTGAGCAAACATTAAGTTTATCTCATCCCTAAGAGAGAAGATGAGATTTCGGTTATGAAAGCAACAAATACAAGTTGATCCATGATAGTCATGATAGTTGAAGTAAATAGGATGACCCATAAGAGGTGGTTGAGGTAGTGGTTGTGGTGAAGGTTGTGAAGGAGTATCAAGAATGTAATCAAGAGGAGTGATTGGTGACAAGGAAAGAGTGATATCTAAGTAATGATGACTTTGAAGTGGAATTGGATTTGAGATTCTTGGAGGTGCATATATGATATTATTAAGAAAAGGGTTGGATGGTTGAGGAGAGGGTGTGTCATTAGAAGTAGGAGGTGAGGATTGAGGTTTTGATTCAAATGAGGAAGAGATAGTGCCAAAGGTAGATGATGTATCTTTGGTTGATGGAGTTTTAGAAGGTGCATTTGGTGGAGATGGAGATCGGGATGTTATTATGGGAGAAGGTGTAGTAGTGGCATCTTCATCACTAGAAATGTTTACAAAGAGTTGTCTAGGTGGAATGAAGGTTAGTTTGATTTTCTTAGAAGGGTTAGAGGATGAGGCTTGAGTGGAAGCCATAGAAGTAGGATATGAAGGAGATGAGGATGATAAGAATAATGTTAAGGATGAGTATTTAATTTAAAAGGATTGGATTAAAGAGGTAAATCATGAGGTTTAGGAAGGGAGATTCCAAAAATAGTTTAGCAAAATGCAGAAGATGTAGTTGGGTCTAAAAGAGGGGATGGTCAACTGCATAGAAAATTATGAGGCACAGTAAAAAATTTGTGACTCCTGTTGGTGGTCCCCATATATATGGTGGCGGTCCCAGATATATTTGGGGGCCGCCCTATATTTATGAGGGCCGTTTTCTGGAGAAACAAATTTTTTCCAGTTTGTCCTGATATTTGTAAATCCTGTACAAAAAAAGTTTCCCAGATTTTCCCTTTTGCAATCAATCCAATTTCATCACGAATCATCTAATACTTCCTAGTAATCAAATTCACAAGGCTAGCTATCCTAAGTTCTATTAAAGAAGCAAATTTAAGCATATTGACTAAGAGATCATTTAGCATGCATAATGCCATACAAACAATAATAAGCATAGTGTATTAAAAAACATGCAAGCAAGTTTTAGGATGATAAAAGGGAATGATCATCCAAGGCAAGTTACGTTGCCTAAATTAACTTCTAAAAGACTACTAAATAGCATAAGTTTAAGTACCTAAGCATAGATAGTAATATTAAGTACCAACAAGCATAATAAAGTAGTAAATATAAGTATATTATCTTATAGCAATTATCCAAATTGCTCATTTCTTCTTCTTTCCTTTCAACAAATTCTTGATGCCCTTCCCGATTGACCTTAACCCACCACGATACTCATCTCGTATCTGAACTTGATGGTTGATGATTTTGGTTTGGCAGGTGTAAAAGGGTTCCATGTCAGGGTCAATATTTGGTGGGTTTTCAAAGACTCAAGGAATCTCATTTGTTAATGAATTAACAAAACGAGTGAGGGAAGAAGTGCTTACACTCAAGGTTCCTTCGTCATTTCTATCATCATCATCATCGTTGAGATGAGAGGAGGATGGTTAACTGAAGGAGGAGGAAGAAGAAGTAGAGTGACGACCTCTTTTCATGCCATAGTCCTTTCAAGTCTTTCGCTCTTGTTGAGCGGTAAGAGGATACATGACACGATCGTACAAGACATAAGACTCATTAAACAACTCAGGACTTTCACCCATGACATACTTAAACAAGCGAGTCAATAACATACCATACGGTAGTATCAACCTAGCTTGTTTAGTGACAAACTCCATTCGTTTTGAAATGAAAAATGCAAGATTGAATTTTTTAGACTTTGCAACACAATAGAGCATATAACAAAGACATGCGAGAACGTGGTCCCGGTTACCCCCCAGACAAAAGACATTTTCCCGGATAATTTCGACCGAAGGTTTCATGGTTGACACAATTTCACGAGTTAAAATTTCGTTTTCTTCGACAAGAACTACAGTTTTATGACGAATATGAGTGACCGGACCCTCCTGTTCCTCTTGAATATAGTTTTTGATTTCATCAGGACAAGGAGGGTTGGTTTGATATGGACCACGCGTAGGGACACTGTATTTTAAGTCGTCAAGTGACCACTTATCGGTAAAAACGCACGCGCCCTTATAGAGTATACCAAGGATTTGACCGAATTCTTCAAGAGTGTATGAAAAGAATTGATTTTGGATGACAAATTGGATTCACATTTGACCTTCGTCAGAATTATCTAAATGTTATTGACTATAGAACTCAAGGATGAAGCGAGGACAAATTTGTTCATTTATTTCAAGAAGACAGTCAAACCTGATATGACTAAATATTGACCCGACATAGACTAAGTCTGCAAAGCTTGGATAAACTACCCGACCCTCATGTATGCAACGACTTTCAAGGTTTATTAGCATTTCTTTTAAGGGTAAAGTGTATTCATGTGAGATTATGGGAATGTAGTCTCTTGTGTGTTGATGATCTTTGATAGTTTTTCGAGGCATTATCACCTAAAATAAAATTAATCCCGCATTTTATTAATATGAATTTTAATGTTAACAATAATGTATGCCTAGTGTGTGCCTACATGTAACAAATATGAAGTTACGACTAACTCAACTCTAAAAATAAAAACCTATGAGTTAACTCAAACACTCCTTAATTCAATTTTGCTCATCCTAACATGTTGAAAAATACATATGAGTTATGTATCTTGAATTTTTTCATAAGATCATTATGCATGTATGCAAAAACATTTTTAGGATGTATTAACAATGCATAAAAGCATTTTTGTGGTGTTTCTAACGTGAGTGATTTTGAAATAAAATTGGGGTTTTGTGCGAAAACAATTTTTGACAAACACACTTCAATATTGCAAATCCTATGTTTACGGGAAGCATATTAGTTATACATTGTGTTATTATAGTCCTAATTGCACACAAATGCAAGAAAAATGAAAAATCCCCAATTTTAATTTTTGTGTTCAACATGAACCTTAGATACAAATTGAAAGAAAATAGATGAAATGACTTACAATTGATGATCTTAATGATGTTAGGAATGATTGTATGTGTTGATTCTATCTTCAATTTAAGTTAATGAGGCTAATTTTCAGTTTTGGTGAGTTTGTGGTTGTGTTTGTCGCTACAGCAAGAGGGAAGAGGGAGTGTTTGTTTTTGTGTTTTAAAATTTTTATGTGCAGACATATGGTTCGAGTGGTGGCGGTCCCATATCGATATAGGGGCCGTCCGATTTAATCTGGGGGCCGCCTAAGATATGGGGGACGCCCTCATTTGAGGGTTTTAGACTTAAATTTTAACAAAAATTTACACAGAGGAGTGACGTTTTAATTTGCATTTCGCGAATTAAAAATGTCTTACTAGCTTCAGATGAAGTAGTTAAATTGTCACGACGCGGAATAGAACATGGACTAGAATCGAGACAGAAGAAAGGAGAAAAGATTTATGGAATGTGTTCCATCATTCTTAAACCAAGACGTAGATAGTTAAACGATTCACGTTTGAGGGATTTAGTAAGAATGTCAGCGATATTGTAGACGGGCGGCACTTTTCGATGGATATATGTCCTTTCTAGACATTGTCACGAAGAAAGTGGTGACGGATTTCGATGTGTTTAGTACGAGAGTGTTGCACTTGGTTTTTTCTAAGGTCAATCACGCCTTTATTGTCGCACATGATCGGGACGTCGTCAAGTCGAACGTCGTAGTTGATAAGAGCTTGTTTCATGCATAGTGCTTGTTGACATGCCTTTACGGCACTTACGTATTTGGCTTCGGTAGTGGATATAGCTAGAGCGGTTTATTTTTTCAAGAAGCAAGATGTCAAACAACATCCTACGAACGTACAAATACCGCTAGTGCTCTTTCGGTCTACATAATCTCCCACATGATCAGAGTCGGCATATACTATGGTTTCTATGCCGGTCCTCTTAGGATACCATAATCCCAAGTACATAGTGCCTTTAATGTATCAAAAGATACGCTTAACCGCTTCAATATGAGAGGTTTTGGGATCATCTTGGAAGCGAGCACAAAGACAGACACTAAACATGATATCAGGCCTACTTGCCGTTAAGTATAGTAAACTACCTATCATGCCTCGATACTTGGTACTATCTACACACTCACATTCTTCGTCTTTCGTGAGTTTAGTATCGAAGGACATAGGGGTATTTATTGGTTTAGAATCTTTGATGTGCTGTCGTTGTATGGTATATTTAAGATGATTCAAGTTTTAAATTTATATTTTGCAGACTAAACCAAAAACAACACTTTAACGGGCAGTGTACCCGATCGGTAGTAGTTTCGTGGTAAGTAGGGCGTCGAACACTTGAAGCGAGGTTAAATCTATCAATTTAATTAATATCTTGGTTATCTAATCTATGTTAATTCTATTCTATTCTAAACCTATGTTAAACCTATGTCAGTCTAATATCCTAATTCTAACAGGAAAAGGGGGTTTTCAGCCTGAGAGACTGGCACGGTTTAGTTAGTGTCTATAATCAATTCAAGGCACTTTAACCCACGCAAGCTAATTAACAAAGGATAAAAGAGCGGTCGAACCTTATATAAGAAAATTGTATTAACCATTATTAATCCGATTAGAAAGTTGGTTTGTTTATTAAGTGCAATGATTTCTTCTCTCGAGGTGGCATATCATTCGTAAGACTTAGGCGTTACATCATCCTAAGACCTAGACACAATAATTTTGTCACAATTAAAGCATCCGCATAAAGCATCCTTATTTGCTAATTATAATCTATCTTAGGGATTAAAGCAATGGTGATCTTGTTAAACCCTAGCTCATAGAGACTTTACCCACTTACCGCTTAATGGCAATTTATACACTAGTAGTCCACTTGTCCAACTATCCAATGGAATCAGAACGTTACTTGTTGAATTATCTAGGTCACCTGCTAGTCAACACGATCAATAAACCATTGGCAATATCCAATTAACTAGTTAAGCCCGAAGCGTATCCTAGACACAGACTTAGAAGGACAATATTTGTGTAACTATGATTCTAGATGTATAAATTACTATATGGAGAGCTATCCCAGACTCTAGATCTACTTGGTCCGTATCACTAGATCCAGTTGAATGATAGGTCGCATACAAAAGCGCGTAAACAAGTATAAATTGATAAACATAAACAAGCATTCAACGATAAATCAAGAAATCGAGATAAACAAATATCAAACATTCAGATCTTCATAATAATGGCTAATACCCAAAGGTATTAGCCTTCAAACGTCATAATAAATTCAAGAGAAATTATTTAGCCAAGGTAAATTAACCGAGTTAATGAATGATACCAAAAACTGAACGATTACTAAAGTATACGGAATTACACATTGTCTCCTATGGAATTGATTATGTTGCTCGACCTCTTCTGCTCTTTTTCTCCTCTAAAAATTGACTTTTGTGGTTTAGGTATCAAGAATATGATTTAGCACACTTAAAACTTGTTTTTGAGTCTTCTATTTATAAGGTCTGGAAGTTGGTTCGATATGGCTTATCCACGTGTTAGATACGACGTATTGGGGATTTCTTATAGTAGGGACCACGCTTGATATCTTCCAAAATATTATATTGATTCCATAACTTGAATACGGCTTATTGATTCTCTTTGGATACGATGTATTGATCTTTATTCCTCTGTGGCCTTTGGTGAGTGCAGGCACGATACGCCGTATCTTCCTTGATGGATACGGCGTATTGGTCTTCAGAATAGTAATCTTCAAAATATCTTCATTTAAGCTCCAGAATGCGCGCCTTTTGCTAACTTGCTCCAATTACTCCATAATTACTGCAATTCTCAAATATAAACGATTAAGCAACAATTCTTTGCAATAACTATACAAAATGGGTTAATAACATGGAATAAATGATGCTATAAAATAGATGTTATTTGATGTCATCAAATTGTTAATCTTCAAAATTATCTTTATTTAAGTTATAGAATGTGCACGGCTTTTTGCTTAACTCTTACTACATAATTACTCCATAAAATACTGCAATTCTCATAATATTAACGATAAGCAACAATTCATTGCAATTAACTATACAAAATGGGGTATAATATAGGATAAATGATGTAAAAATAAGACGTTATTTGTTGTCATCAAATATTCCCCCACTTGAAATCCTACTGGTCTTCAAGTTATACTTTAGAAGTTTATAAAGATTGTATCCTAAGGATATTTCTGTTAAAGCACTTTTTTTCGATCTATTACAAGTACACAAACTAACACTTACGTAAATAGGACAGATGAAAACACCAAAATCACTTCATACTTATTCTATGAGGTATCATGTAACAAATTCGCTAAATTTGCTCGGTCGTGATAAGTATTCTAACACTTGGCCAAGGATACACATCTCCACCATCATAAAAGCTAAGGAGTAACAAGTTTATAAAGGTACATATGGGTTTTGTATGGAAAGGCGTACAGTTCGTTTTGATCATTTACAATCTTTCCCTGAAGTACCACGCCACAAGGCAGTCTATAACACACATACACACCCAGATCGCCGGGTAGACATTGTGGTTTCGAATCACCGATCACATCCCCATTCGAATTTAACCAACGGTTAGGATGAAGAATGATATAGGGTAGGAACCTTCTAAGTTTCACCAAAAGTCATAAACCAACGAGGTATAAGACATGCATACATGGCCGTAACGACGGAATAGACATGCATATTCGTATGGATCCTCATTCGCGTAAAACCAACGGCTAATCATTAGGTGAGAAGGAAGTAAATTGTTGTTAAATAAAAATCAAGAAACAAATAGATTAAGACTTAAGATACAAGTTGCTAGACACTTATTTTTTTCCCGACCGTTACCATATTTAAGACACAACTATTTACAACGTCTTGATCATCGATCAAAAACAACAACCTAAGTTGGCGTTCCCGCAACGGTCAACTTCCCAATCTTCCCAAAACTTTACATACTCTACAAGGCAAGTGGTGATATCTTCCACTTTGTACAATACTCTATATCGTTGATTTTTTTAGACGTATCAATGAATAATCGATCCTTCGTGTAATTCCTTCGGTAGTTCCTTTGCGAAACGATTATCTTCAAACTTCCTTTTTTCTCATTTTTTCCATTTTTTTGCTAACTATACTTCAAATCTCAGTGTAGTTTCACCATCTTCACGATCATAATAATTTCGGATAATTTCTTTGATAGTTCCTTCGTCTTCGGATTCACCAATAATTGTGACAGTAGTAAAATCACATGAGCTTTTACTACTAATATACATACCTATTTGCAATGCGCAAATTTCCAACCGCACCAAAGATAGAAAATGACGAGTCGGGAAATACAAACTTTACACTTTAAGCAACTAGCAACTATAAATTAAACTTAATCTAACAGGGTAGGTTAAGGTGTAAGGGTGTAACGAAACAAATAGTTGATGTAATTCCTAAAGGATTGGATCTACAGGTTGTTCTAGTGGATCATCACTCTAAAGATGAAAGTGGAAAGCGTTTAAACAGGAGGTTAACTAACCGGTGTAGTTAGTTAATAAGCAACATGTAAAGGCGATTTGGGTATAATCCTAAAATTTACCAATTTAAACAAGTTACTCCATCTAAATCCATAGTACTTATCATTGCGGTCTCGAGTGATATACCAAGCCAAGTTCTAAAGTCTACAACATCACTGACACACTCATAATTTGTAGAATTTGGGTAAACATTTGGAAACAGAAAGGTTAAATCCTCATAATATCTAACAAGGGTTATTTATATAAAACATTAAATACGGGAATTTAAAAAGAATTAGAATAAGAAACTCCCATGATATTCGCTCGGTAGATTCTCTAAGTTGCGTTTATGAGCAAGATTGTGTTTAACAGCCGCCTTGAAGTTTCAAGACTTCAACACTTCAAGATTTCTAAAAATTTAATTTCTCCACCAATATTCGTCGATATTTATTTCTCGAGGTCCTGTATAAAATATAGTAAGAACAGGTGCATTCCTATCTTGGTACCTACAGTTAATTTAAACTAAACTAAACAAACTAATTATTGGTCAGACTGGTGGATACGGCGTATCAGTTTAGTGAATACGTCGTATCCAAAATCTGACAATAATGTTTTTAAAGTGTAATAAAAATAAAGACTGATAACGTCCAGACGATCAATAAGCCGTATGTTATGGGGCGGATACACCGTATTGATGTCTGGGAAGACAAACTCGATAACAAAATTAAATAACATTCCGGGTTATCTCACGGGAAGCACTTTTGTTTACAGCGAAGTCTTTAAATTAGACTTTTCTTTAGCTTCTCTTTTCATGTTGTATTATCATCCAATTCAATCACTTCTTTCTCTTCCTAATTATTATATCCATCGTGATACTTTTTCAACCTTTGTCCATTGACTTTAAAACTGATTTCGTTTTTATTGATAATTTCCATGGTCCATACGGATGTACAGTTTTCACCATATTCGGGTCGTACCACTTTGATTTAAGCTTTCCTGGATGCATCTTAAATCTAGAATTAAATAATAATACATTATCTCCTGCTTTGAAATTTTTATCCCCTCGAAGCCTAGAGTCATGCCATATCTTAGTTCGTTCTTTGTAGATTCGGGTGTTTTCATACGCTTCATCTCTTAGGTCCATTAATTCATTAAGTTCCATGAAACAGTTTTTCGCAGCAGCTGTGAGATCCATATTACATTGTTTCAATGCCCAATATGCTTTATGTTCGATCTCTACAGGTAGGTGACAAGCTTTTCCATAAACCAATCTAAAAGGGGTGCATCCAGTGGGTGTCTTGTAGGCAGTTCTGAATGCCCATAATGCGTCGTTAAGCTTTTTTGACCAATTCTTTGGGTTATACCCAACCGATCTTTCTAGAATATGTTTTATAGCTCTATTGGTCACTTCAGTCTGTCCGTTGGTTTGAGGATGATATGCAGTAGATAACTTATGAGTCACTTTGTATTTTTGCAAGGCTTTTTCTAATTGAGAGTTACAAAAATGCGTCCCCCGATCACTAATCAAAGCTTTAGGAACTCTGAATCTTGCAAATAGCCTTCTTAAAAACCTAATCACAACGCGAGCATCGTTTGTAGGAAGAGCTTGAGCTTCCACCCATTTTGAGACGTAATCTACTGCTACTAATATATATTTATTCCCCTTTGAGTTCGAAAATTACCGTGCAATCTTCATCGTCAGATCCGTCAAACGATAAATTTCATCGTTGTTAAGAGAACTTATTGTAGGCTCACACGAGAGTGCTGCTTCAGATGTTAACGTGTCGTTAAAGACTATAACTGGGAATTCAGTTTCAATAGATAACGATGTGGTAATCGTCATTCATTACCTAGAATCTTTCCATTCGTAGATAGTTTCCCAGATATTTACACTTACATGCCTGAGCTTTTCTTCCTCATGCATATTTGCTCCTCCATAGTAAAGTGAGGGTTGTCATTTTAACCTGTAATAAATTCGCAAGGAAAGAAAACCGTAAATAGCTTAATACGTGTATTCATGAAATGTATAACGCGGTTTGTTGATAGAGTATAACTACGCCTTTTGTATTGGTTTAAAAAAAATACGCCGTATCCAATAAATTGAATACGTCGTATTGAGTATTCGACTCAGACAGAAGACTGTAATAATGCAGAAAACATACAAACACACAATATGCAAAATTATACAATGCATAAAATTAAACACACAAAAAACACATAAATATGCAAATTAATCTAAACTAAATCTAAACTAAACTAAAACACTAATAAATAAGAATTAAACAACTTCCTAAACTGGCAAGCGGGCACCCAAAAAACTGGACTGTGTCGTTGTGTAGGTGCTTATTTATGTATCAAGTTTTAATATTTATTTATGCGTCTATACCTAAAAATACCGACTCTTTACGGGCAGTGTACCCTGTAAGATGAATGTTTCATGGTAAAGTAGGTGGTTGATTCAATATGAGCAAGAGGGAGTAACTCTAAGTTTATTAGTATTTTAGTTATTTATGTTAGTACTAAATTAATCTAATTTAAACCTAAGTTAAACCTAAACTAATGAAAAAGGGGGGTGTCAGCTAAGAGACATGAACGAGTTTGTGTTATCCAACTTAAGGTTTTGATGACAAGTAAGGCAATAAACACATACAAGAAGACAAATAAACGATAGAGAATGCGTTTGAGAATAATGTAAGGGTATAATGTCATATACATCACACATGAATATCCGATTAAACAAAGGTTTGTTTTATTTAGTGCAAATGATTGGTCTTATCTCGAAGGGGGCATTATCATTCATAGACTTAAGATAGTTTTACATTCCTAGACATAGACTAGCTAATTTGGTCACAATTAGACATCATCTTTAAGTATTCATATGTTGATTATAGCTAATCTTAGGAGTTAGTATGGTGCTCTTTACTTAACCCTTGCTCATGGAGAACTCTTACCCACTTACTGCTAACTGCTCTCTTTATATACTAGTCAGTCACTGTCCGACGTCCATTAACAATGGAATAAGAAGTTATCGTTGATTACCAAGGTCTCCTTATGGTCAACTAAGATCACTAAACTAAAGGCAAGGATAGGTCAATATTTGTGATCCTTATGATTCTAAGATATTTAAATTGCAAATGGGAGAGCATTATACCAGAATTCTTGGCATATGCCCAAACAAACAACGAAATTGTCGCTAGCGCAATTAATCTGTTGACTAGGACCTAGTTGAATGATAGGTCACATCATTAAGCACGTAAACGAATATTAATCGAATAAACATATACAACAATCAAAGATAAATTTAAGCAATCAGAGGATAAACAAACCTAAATCATGAGATCTTCATAAACTTGGATGAGAACTAAAGGTATCAATCGATATCATTGTAAAACTACACACGTGTTTGATTATGATCGATTTAATTAGAAACCCAATCGGAACGCGTTTTCAAGTTACGCGATTGATTACAAGCAGTTTTCCTATGTTCTTGCGGCATCTTATTATGACCTTATTGCTCCTTTTATTCGTCTCTTGGTCGGGAGGGGGGGCTTGGTGGTTTAGGGATTCTCTTGCATGCCTAAAACTGAGTTTAGGGTCTTCTATATATAGTGGTCTGGAAGTCGGTTCGTACGACTTATTCAAGGAGTTAGATTTGCATTTTAGGATTTTTAGTAGTGGACCACGCTTGATATCGTCCAGATATTTATATTCATTCATATCTTCAAATATGGTTCTGTTTTTGAGTTTTATGGATACGGACATATTGAGCTTTATCCTTGTTGGTATTGGTGAGTTGACAGGCATGGAGACGACATATCTTTCTTGATGGGATTACGGCGTATTGGGTAAAATCTGTTTGTCTTCTTCGTTGGACATTGTATTACTTAACGGCGTATCGTTGATGTGGATACGGCGTATTCTTTAAAGTCGGGCAATGGTCTTTTAATTTGTCAAATCTTGGATACGTAGTATAGGTCTTAGATTAATACGCTGAGTGTTGCGTGTCGGATCTGTAGACTTTTCTTAAACTTGGTTTTAGCTCCATAATGCGTTGCCTTGTTAGCTATAAATTTCAACAAGTAATACTGAATTACTGAAATTCTCATATTATAAATGTATTAATGTAAAATTCTTTGCATAATCTTTTCGAAATGGGTTAATTTCATGGGATAAAATGTTGCTATAAAATAGACGTTATTTTATGACGATAAGGAAATAATTCTGGTAAAATTAATTTACAAAGTCCTTAAGATAGGGTTTGTGTTTTATTTTTTTGGAGGGATATGGCTATTACCGTAGGAGTGGTTTTGATACTTCGTATTGTTTTAGTGTTTTCCCCTAAATCGTCAGTCCATTATCTTAACATTACATTGAAAAACATTGTTAAGGTTTTCCACAAAGATACATCAAGTGTGGAGTCAGGTTCTAGCACATCAAGGGAAGGTTAAAAAAGATCTCAAGAATGTTATTTGTATGAAGAAATATGAAACTTGTGTGAGTCGTGATGTATTGTTATTGAACTATGTTATTTCTTATTAGTGTTATTGAACTATGTTATTTCTTATTAAGTATTTTCGCTAACATCAAGTGTGAAGTGTTCTAACACATCAAGAAAATGTTTTGGTATTTTTTTTTAAATATCTAAAATTTGCGATAATTTGCAGAAAATTGATTTTTTTTCAGAAATTTCAAAAAATTTCAATTTTTTTAGAAATTACATTACATAACAATGATAAAGTTACTTCATGTATCTTTCCAATATCATTTGACTCGATATAGTCATAATTTCATCACAAAGGAGTTGTACTTTCATTTCTAGTAAACATCCAAAATACTAAAACATCACAAACATATCTTCCACTCAAATACTAAAACATCCAAAGTACTAAAACATCTAAAAATACTAAAACATCAAGAAATGGGTCTACACACGTCTCTTACACCTAGTTGCATAGAACAATAACGCCATGTCAGCTCTAAACTCTTGACATTGCAATCCCACATCATCACCAAAATGTTCAATATCGATAGTTTTTCGCTCCGTAAGCATCTCAATAAACTTACATGTCATGACACCACAATCTAGTGTACCATACTTAGACATCTTTTGAGGCGCGTCGTCAAATATTTTAGCGAGAACTTAAAGCATTTCGGATCACGTTTTGTTTTTTCAAATATTTTGTTATGAATGGTTTCCATTTCTTCAATAAGGCTTTAATTTTTTTGAAATTTGAATCACTCGTAAGACTGTCATAAATGGTTGCAGCAACCCAATGTTTGTTATCCAGATTTATGGGAAAAAACCTGCAAAAACAACAATACATAGATTAAAAACATCACAAAACAACAACAACAAAATAAAAGCTTAAAACACCTAAAAATAAAAAACAGCTCAAAACATCTAAAAATTGCTTAAAACAACTAAAACAGCTCAAAAGTGCTTTAAACATCTAAAAACAACTTAATTGCTCAAAAAATAGCCCTCAAATCTTTTATGCTTCAAAAACAGCTAAATCTACTTAAACAACCCTCAAATCAGATCAAAATCAACTCAAACAGCCCAAATCTCTCTGTGCTTATCAAAAACTTAAAATTGTTTAAACAGAATGATAGCAAAATCAACAAAAAACGGCTCAAACCCACCTAAAAACAGCTTAGAAGTGTCAAAAACAGCAAAAACCACCTAAAACTGGCTGAAAACAGCAACATGGGAACAACATATCAACTCGCTAAGCCCAAACACCATTAGAAGTTGGGAAACACGCACTATTTGTGAAATGTGTCCATATGCACACTAGATGCTGAAAACACGTTAAATATTAATATTATAACTTACTTGTGAGTTTTTGTATCATGATGGATACATGGATTGGTTCAATTTATGGTTGCTCGAAACTCAGCATCCACATCCGCTCCTTACAAGCAACTCACCGCATTATCTATATGAAACGCAAACTAACTCGCAAGCTCAAGAGGCCATAGAGTTAAGGGATCTTTCTCAATAATGCTCGATAAAAGGGGCATTGGATGTTGCTGTTAATAAATACATAATGAACACTTGCTGTAGGGTGTTATAGTTACTTTTTAAGAATATATAATTAGACTTACATATCCTTCAAGCTTCCCGATGATCTATGTTAATACACTTTACGCTGTTGGATAAAAGATTATCTTTAAATCTTGTTTCCACATCTCTTCACTTTACGTACGCAATCAACGGTAACACTCTGTTCTTATTATTCTCAAATGTAGTATAAATGAGATATTTATCTTTCCTTTTAATCTTGCTCAAATCCAACAAATCGAAGTTTGACTTGCCCCTTTTCTCCATTCTTTTGAATTACAAGTCATCTTCTGTGTATCCAATCTCTTGGGCCGCATCTAAAGCATCTAAATGTGTATGTATGGTATCCTTCGACGGCTTTTGTTATATAAGAAAACAATAAATTCGAGTTAAAGACCATTAGTATATATTAAAGTTAGTCAACGATTAAACAAATTGTTTAGTGATATATACCTCGTTAGTACTCATGGGTACCGACATGGTAGTAACCGGGGCCGTCGTAGTGGATGCTGGTGGTGGTATGGTCAAATGCACAAATTTACGTGATAATCGATCTCACGGTGACTTTAATCTTCTTGGAGTGCGTTCGGCCGTAATGTGATTGGTTAACCAACGGATGAGATATTTTTGATGCATTCGATGCCGAGTATGGTGACGTATGTGACGGTTCTGTGATGTGTATGACGGTCCCCTGTGACATGGTTTTGCTCATATGGTCTCAATCCGACAGACTTCCAAGTCTTCGGTGCATCACCCTTCAATTCATATAATAACAAATTAATTTATTAGCAAATAACAAATTCTAATGAACTAGCATTAACAAATTAATACCTCTCAACGCAAGTAATCGAGTCACTCCTATACAAGTATCAGAGTACCTGTAAACTAGAACGGTTTTGAGTGAGGAGTACTAACGTGTGATGTTGATTTTTATACACTATAAAATTATCATATAATATTTCCAAAGAGTATTAGAAATTTCTAAAGTTTCCCTTAAAGAAAAGCTTCACTCTAAAGATAAATATAATATTACTATTGACGTATATTCTAAAGGGAAGGAAATGATTCCAACAGGTCGTTTAAACAACGACTTGATGTAAATGCAACAAATCAATAAAAGCAATTAAACACTTAATAATTAACGGTGAATATCAAATAAAAGTTGTGATTAAGCAACGGTGTAAATCAAAATTAAACTTAAAAATTGCAAACTAATTCTATAACTAATTAGGACAAAAGAAAATTTATAGAAAGAAAAACATTTTTTTTGATTTTATTATGATTAAAAACTATTTTAATTAATTAAATCTAAAAATATATAAGCAAAATTAAGTCTAAAAAAATTAGAAAGAAAAATGATTTTTTAAAACTCTAGAAAAGTCTAAAGCTAAACATGAGAAACTTTGAAATAATTTTTAAACTATTTTTAATTTAATTCCTATTTTAAAAATAAAAATAAAAGTCAAAATGAAATTAAAACTTATGTGTTTAGAATGATTTTCCGGATTGTAAAACCTAAAAGTATTTAATCTATGCTAATTAAACTATTTTTTGTAATTTTATAAAAACGTTTTCTATTTTTTATGTTATTTGAAAGTTAAAAACCTAAGAAAAATGATTAAAATTAATCTACTAAATGGAAAAATCTCAAAATTTCAGGAAAAGTCAAAGATATAAAGCTTTGGGGAAAATAAGAAAAATTCCCAGGCTTTCTATAAGTAGAGTAAAAATGAGCTTTTATGCTAGACTTATTAAGAAAGAAGGGAATTAAATGTGATAAGTATTTAAAAGGGGAAAGTTATGGATGGATGGAGCTTATTGAAGAAGTTTGTTATGGACGTTTGGGTTTGTGTGAGTAAGGTCGTGGGTTCAAAGTCTGGCAACACCCTTTTTTTGCTATTTTTTTATTTTCACTTTTTGCAAAACTAAAAGTTGAAACTTATAAAGGACTTAATTTTAAGCACTTTTAATAAATGGAGCATAAGCTCAAACTAAAAAACAAGCTTAAAAACAGAATTATAAAGTTGTGATTGCAGAAAGGGAGTTTGAGCTCCACTTTATTAAACCACTTGCAATAATGCTCAAAATAAGTTTTTTTACAAAACAAAATGAAGTTCTAAGAAGTGATGATGTGCTTTTTATAATAATGACAGAAAAATTAGTTGAAAATCTTGGAAGACCAACCTAAAACCTTCGGATCATAAAGGGCAAACTCAGGATGCAATGCAAATAATTATAAAACTTATTAAGCTAAAAGGCTAAATAAGCTAAAATGGATCTTAAGCTTTTGAAGACTTAATCAACTACCTATAAGCTAAAATTTTTAACTTAAAATTATTAAAACAACTATGGAATCTAGAGATTAAAAGCTACTTAAGTATATGACTACTCGTTTTTGGCCCTCTTTTTTTTTTGATTTTAGAAACTTTAAGTAAATGTATTTAAGCAAATAAGCTAAGAAATGAAAATTAAGGCTTAAAATATAATAAGCTATATCTAAACTATAAGAAACTTGAATTATAGAACCTATAGCCTAAATTTACTACATAATTGATCTTTGAATGTCAAGCAGTGGAATTGCTTTATGCTGGATACAAATATACAGAAAGGCAAAAAACTATTGTGCAGGTATCATTATGGGATATTCCTGCACTAAACAATCTATTTGAATGTGCTTCGAAACAAATACAAGCAAAACCTACCCTAAATGCTTGGATCAAAAATTTAAGCTAGCATTCAAATAAAGAATAAGCTCCCATGGTGCAGACTACTTTTTAAGCCCTAACTGGTTCATCTTTGAATGATAGAGTCTAAAAATTCTATTCCTAATGGTTTATAAGTGAAATACAAAGCTTGTCTCAAAATAAAATGCACAAGATACTTTGACTTTTTGAGGTCAATTAACATACCCAATCTCCCCCCTTATCTTTTTGACTGAAATTGATTTAGATAATCCATTTGAAAACATAGTGAACACTTCTTTAGAAATAAGATTTTAAACTGCTCAATAACAAGTTAAATAAGCAATCCTAAGCTTCTCAATAGCCTATTATACAATAAGCTAAACTACTTAAGCTATATTTTTGGTTTTTTATATGGTTTTAAAGACAAGTAAATGAAAATTTAAGATCTAAACTATCTAAGCTAAAAACAGATGAATCATTTCAACTAATAAGCACAATTATAGAGAAATAAGAACAAAATAGCTACTAAATAAACTTTAAGCAGATCTATACTAATTAAGCAATTTTTAAGACCATTCCCTAAACTAGTAATTAAAGATAATAGAAAGTGAAGATAGACTTACAAGTTACTTCAGCCATTACAGAAGCTTTTAAAGGCTCAATGGAGCTTATCTTCTAGCTATAGATTATCCTTATGTTATGGCTTTTTTTTATGTTATCAAAAAAAAAGGTCCATGAGATCTTCCATTTTTGTATCTCCTTCCAATAAAAGCTTAATGATTTTATGATGTATAGTAGATTAAGACTGTTTAAACTCAATTACTAGCTTATAGACTAGTAAGAGCTATAGAGAGCTTATTGAACACTAGCTTATTTAAAAAGAAGTGAGAGCTTATGAAAGAAAACAGAAGAGCTTATGACAGATTTTTTAGATTAAAACTGAATTTCATTAATATAAAATGTGATTAATAACTTGATGAAAGGAAAATTACAACAGATTTTTAAAGAATATTACAATTAAGCTATTTAATAATCTAAGCTAAAATAGTTGTAAAAAAGAAAAGAAGAGTGCGAGATGTGTGTATGAGAGAGGTGGATGCGTAGGGAGGGTACTTTTTTATAGCCTGCTGCTGAACCTTTTAGCCCTTGAGTGCTTCCCACGCTCTTCTTACATCTCACCCCTTTGAATTTCTTCAATCATTGGGGTTTAATGTGTGCCGTTTGATCACTTGCTAGTTACACGGACATGCCAAGCTGGCATCTTTGATGTGTAGCTTGTGTACTTGTGTGAGTGATTGTAGAGTAATATCCAATTTACTTATGCTTTCTTCCATTAGTTACGTGGCATCCTTCTTAGCTTGAGTGATCCAATGAGAGCTCTTGATTTGACTTATTTCTCCCTGCCATTGTGTAAGTGAGCCCTTGAATTGTATTTCGTACCCTCCAATTGGTAAAAACCACTTGATTTTAACCGCATGTGGGTGAATTGGTTTTGTGCGATGATATAGTATCAGTGGTTTTGGCGCCCTTTTATAAACTGAAAAGGGTTAAAACAGGGTTAATTTGGGAATATGGCAATATGAGCCCTTGTCTTTGTTTGGTGAAAATATAATATACACCAAGTGTATAACAACTTTCAAACTTGGCATCTTTGGCCCCTGGAGTTTATTAAAAGGGAAATGGGCTTAGGATTTTTGGGCTTTTGAATCCGCAGTAAGTTTTTATATGTTAGGCGCACATTAGCCTTAGGGACATTTATGTAAACTTAAAAACTTGAGGATAGTTTGGTAAAACTTTGGAGTGTTTTGTCTTCTTAGTGTGTCTTTGACTTTTGACTTTTTGACCAAGTTTGAGAGGTTGATTTCTGATTTGGCTTCCGGATCTATGCAAACTCCTTTTGTTCTTTGTATCGTGTTTGCCCGTTTTTGACAGGATTTCAAACTTTTTTGTTTTTTTTTTTATTTATCATTTTTTTTTTTTAACAAAACCACCTTTATTTTTTTTTGTGAATTTTTGATATAATCCGTCCTTGCACCACAAAAGGGTCATTTAGGGTCATTTTTGGTGTTAACGGATATGTGTATTTTACACTTATCAAAATTCCTCAAACTAAACGATTGTGTGTCCTCACGCAATATTACATGCCTTATAACCAAATACCTCGAAACTTCCCCAAACTAAACCTTTGAAAAGTAGCAAAGATTTTTGTTGAGAGAGCTAAGAGATCACAAGTTATAAAACACCCGAATTCCCATTTTCAAAACTTTTTCTCTTTTTATGATTTTTCTTGATATATTTCTAACTACAACTTATTTGTGTAGACATAATGTATTGTTTTCATTACCTCATGGTAACTTTAAGGATCATAGAACAAAAAAGCACTTGAAAAGTGTCTAAAAGATAACTTCATCATTCCCGATTTTTCACTTTTCCCATACTAAGCTAGAAAAATAAGATCACTGTTAATTACAAACTAAGATGCTAAGACTACTTATAATTACAACTTGTGAATTTCTCTTCCCGACATAAATCATATATTTAAGTGTGTGTGCTCAAATTAATTTAAACCATTAAATCCACATATTTAGATAGTTGAAATCCGACCAAGCTTTACACATGAGCCTTTTGGGCTAATATGTTAATCACTTAGTAAGATCACAACTCAAAGCAAACAAAAACCTCCTTAGCTAAGACATTGTTGGTTCACTTGTCCCATTAATGACTTTCTTCTCTAGCATCCCACCGTCATCGGGTAAGTGCTAAGGCTTTTGACACCCCATCCGGAGAATAATAATCGAGACTCATGAACTTCCGATGAAAAAGCCTTGTAGACTTTTGCAAACCTTAGTTCAAAAGAATACCTTGGTTTTAGAAAATGAAACTTTTACTATTTTTTTTAACTTGCAACATTATTATTTTTATTTACATTATTAGGCTAGGAATTGGTATCACTTTTCTTTCGACGACACATCGGCCACGCCTCCGACAAGAGATCGTGTACTTATTATGATACCAACCCTAAATATACATCCTCCA